>PVJS01011887.1:0-44870 GCA_004027185.1 Glis glis
GAAAGAGAGAGAGAGAGAGAGAGAGAGAGAGAGAGAGAGAGAGAGAGAGAGACAGGGAGAGAGAGAGAGAGAGAGAGAGAGCTGAGGCTGGCCGCGAACCCGGATCCTCCTCTCTCTGCCTCCCAAAGTACTGGGATTACAAGCGTGCACCACCATGCCCGGCCTCTACTGTCTTAATTATTATACATTCTGGGTGAGTAAGAATGTGTTTGTGTATGAGGTTGGTAAAGTGGATCTTCATATTCGTGAGTGCTTGTCATATATTAAGCCATTTTTCTTTCTTAACATTAGTAAGTAAAATTAAATTTGCTGGCAATATTTGCTTGGCTTACTGGTTCTGAACTAAAAGATGACTTTGTTTATTATGGGTGAAATTAATAGACTGACATAAAAGCTGCTATATACTTTACTTTTTGGTTACATGTTATAAATTAAAATTTTAAACTCCAAGTTCTAGATAATTAAAAAAACTTTACTTAGATTTTATTCTCTTAAAGTGTTTCTATATCATTATTTGTCTCTGACAAAATTGTATCTCTAATGTGTATTTTAATGCCTACCTTATTATTAGGAAGGTTACAGTATATATTCTAATGTGGTTAGAGAGTACAGACAACTATTCTCTTTCTGAGACTGGGTAATCTCACTTAGCATAGTTCCATCCATTTTACTGCAAATGCCATAATTTATGCTCTTTTTTATGAATGAATAAAATTCCATTGTGTGTATATACATTCATCTGTTGATGGACACCTAGGCTGGTTCCATAGTTTGGCTACTGTGAATTGTGCTACTATAATTGTGGATATGAATGTATTGCTATAATATTCTGACTTCAATTCCTTTGGAAAGATGCCC
Organism: Glis glis; assembly: GCA_004027185.1. Lineage (NCBI taxonomy): Eukaryota > Metazoa > Chordata > Mammalia > Rodentia > Gliridae > Glis > Glis glis. The sequence goes on from PVJS01011887.1 coordinate 859, forward strand.
AGAAGTGGTATGTCTGGATTATATGGTGACTCTATTCCCAGTCTTCTGAAAAACCTCCACACTGATCTCCATAGTGGCTGTATTAGTTTGCAATCTCACCAACAATATGTAAGAGTTCCTATTTCCCCGCATCCTCACCAGCATTTATTATTGTGTTCTTCATGGTTGCCATTATAACTGGAGTGAGATGGCATCTCAGTGTATTGTTGATTTGCATTTCCCTGATTACTAATGATGTTGAACATTTTTTCATGTATTCATTCGCCATTTGTATTTCTTCTTTTGGGAAGTGTCTATTCAGTTCTATTTTTGATTGGGTTATTTTTTTTTAGCATTAAGTTTTTTAAGCTCTTTGTATATTCTGGATGTTAGGATGTTAGTCCTCTACCAGAGGAGTAGCTGGCAAAGATCTTCTCTTATTCTGTAGGCTCTCTCTTTAGACTCTTGATAGTTTCCTTTGCTGCACTGAAACTTTTTAATTTAATTCCATCCCATTTATTATTTCTCATTTTAATTTCCTGAGCTTTCAGGATCTCGTTGAGGAAGTTTCAAGTATCTATATGTTGGAGTGTTGATCCTATGCGCCCCCTTTTTTTTCCAGTACTAGGGATTGAACCCAGGGGCATTCTAACTCTGAGCTACACCCCAGCCCTACTTTTAATTCTTTATTTTGAAACAGGGTCTCAATAAGTTGCGGAGGGCCTAAGTAGCTGAGGCTGTCCTCGATCCTGTGTTCCTCCTGTCTCAGCCTCCCAAGTACTGGGCTGGCTTATAAGCATGTGCCACCACACCCCTCTCCTATGCCCCTTTCTAATTGGGGGTCTGGAATGGGGATAATAGTACATCTATATTTAAATTTCCATTTAATCTGCCATATAATAGTCAGTGAATTGTCTATTTTAATGCCCTTTAGTCCTGTGTAATAAAAACAAATTGTTTTGAACCTTGATGTAGCTGTGATTATTTAGTGTATATCCAACAGGTGTAGCTGGTGGTCCTGATGTTATTTTCCCAACAGCCCATTCTTGTCTCACAGATTCATAATGCTACCTCAAATCTCCATCAATACTACAAGAACTCCATGAGTTCTGTTTCTGGGCCTTGTATTTTTTTTTTTTTTTTGCGGTACCGGGAATTGAACGCAGGGGCGTTCTACCTCCACGCTATGCCCCCGGCCCTATTTTTTATCCTTTATTTTGAAACCGGGTCTCACGAAGTTGCGGAGGGCCTCACTAAGGAGAGAGAGAGAGAGAGAGAGACAGAGAGAGACAGAGAGAGAGCGAGAGAGCTGAGGCTGGCCGCGAACCCGGATCCTCCGGTCTCCGCCTCCCAAAGTACTGGGATTACAAGCGTGCGCTACCACACCCGGCTAGTATTTTGTTATATTAATTTTTTTTTACTTCCCCAGGAAAACCATACTACTCTGATTAATATAGTTTTAGAAGAACTGATATTTCATAGTTTACAGGTATTTTTTTCTTCCCATTAACAATTCTTTGCTATTTGAAACTATTATTTGGTATAAAGCTTAGAATCAGTTTGTTAAGTTATATGAAAAAGATCTTATTGGCATTGGTATTGGAATTGTATCACATTTATGGTTTAATATGTGTTAACATTTTATGATATTCAATGTTATTTTCCAGAGATATGGCTTATCTCTCCATTTTTCTCATGTCTTATATCTTCCTTATAAGGCATATACATGCTTTATTAGTGAGGTAGGGTCTTTATTTTCTACTATACTTTCTGATTGTAAGATATTTTTAAATTGCCATGTTATTAGGTAATTAATTTTGCTTTTTATCAAAACTAACATCTTTCATTAAATTTAAATTGCTTTTTCTTTCATCTTTGGGACAAAGTTAGAGTCTTCGGATACAACTCAGAGTATAACAACAAAATTTTCAATGTCTTGTCAAAGTTTAAGTTTTCTTAATCAGTTATACATTGATATGTACAGATATTTTATCTTTTCCAAGATGAATGTTGAAGGATTATTGTAATATACTTTAATTCTTTGGAATAAAATGCTTCTCCTCTTAGTCTTCTGATGTGAGAACTAAACTTCCCAAATAATCTTTTGTCCCTTGATCAGTTGTTTAAGATAATTTTACAAAGTGTTCATTACAAATTATAATGATCTTTCAACCATTTTTTATCCAGGAAATAGAATTCAGCTTTTTTTTTTTTTTTGCAGTACTGGGGATTGAACCCAGGGACATTCTGCCTCTGAGCTATACTGCCAGCCCTATATTTTATTCTTTACTTTGAAATGGGGTCTCAGTAAGTTGCGGTGGGCCTCACTAAGTAGCTGAGGCTGGCCGCGAACCTGTGATCCTCCTGTCACAGCCTCCCAAGTACTGGAATTACAGGTGTGGGCCACCACGCCTAGCTTCAGCTTATTTTCTAACTAGTTTTGTTTCATTAATTTTCACGTAGAGTATACCTTTTAAAAACATCCAGATGAAATATTATTTTGGTGTCTTTATTGAAATGGGTTTATATTATCTCCATTACTTAAGCAATCTTATTTTCCTTGATGTATACACTTGATTTACATTGATTTTGGAGAGAAGTTTTATATTTTTGTGGCTAAAACCATGTATTGATTGTATCATAATAGCTGGATAAAAGCCACTCATATTTTGCCTCATTTCTGTAATTTTATCCATTGAGCATTTTGAAATAAGATGATTGGCATCCTGTCATACTTCCTTTATACATTGGCCTTTGCTTATTAAAACTCTAGGTATTATAAAAATTATATTTGATTGTGAGATGGCACATTTTTGAGGAAACTGAGTGACCCACAGAATACACAAATTACTGAATATTTCATCTTCAATTTATATAATTTAGCCAGGAAAATGCCTTGAAAGGCATCAAAAGAGAAGTAAGATGTGTTTTGAATTAACTACAAGGAAATAATTTACTTTGCTTGTGGCTTAAACTTTATGGTACACATACACTTAAAATTTAAGCTACACACTTAAAATACACACACTTTCAAACATTAAACATTATATTTAAAATAATTTTTCCTAATATGATATCCAAAAATTACTTATAATTAAAATTTATAGGGTTTTGAGTATTAATGAATTGGAACAGTTTTTATATACTTATATATAAAACTCATAAGTCAAACATTTTTACATCTCATATTGTTGGTGTCTCTGAATTGATAGTTTTTAAAAATCCTTTCCATTTTTATATGAAAGTCTGCTTATTTTGCTTACTCATAAGAGCTCTTTGTATATTAAGGTTATCAGCTTACTGTCGGTGGTATATATGCAGCATGTATGCAGCAGCTTTCTCAGGTTAATGTTTGCTTTCAACCAAGTTTAAAAAAGAAATAGTTGCAAACCTATCAAAAGGTTGCAAGAACAGTACAAAGAATTCCCATATCTTACCAGATTCCCCAACTGGTAATATTTTTATCTCATTTGCTCTGTTACACTCCATCTGTTCTTACAATGTTCCTTTTACTGACAAGCTGTGGTATCACCTTTAGATACTCTTGAATATATTGTCTAAAAACACGGATAGTCTCTTATATAGTTCATGTACAACCTTTCAGTCAAAAAGTCAACATTGATACCCCAATATCATCCAATCTACAAATCTCATTCAGTTTTCACCAATTATATAAGCAATGTCTCTTTTTCCTTCTTGACTAATTGAATAAAACATGTTGCATATGGTTGTCATTTATCATCATCTTCTTCAATCCAGAGCAATTCTAGTCTTTCCCTGGCTCTAATATCTTTTATGGGCTTAGAAGAATAGGCCCTTCATCCTGGGGGATTGCCCTCAATCTCATTCCATCTGATGTTGGCTCATCACCTACACCATGCATTCCTGTCAGAAAGCCCACAGAAATGATGCTGACTGTTCTCAGTATACCACATCTTGAGGTACCCTGTGTCAATCTGCTTTACCATGAGTGATGCTAACCTTGATCACTTGATCAAGTTGATGAGCTGACAAATTCTCCATTTTTCCCTTTGATTTTAATTAGTATTTAATGGGGGATACATTCCAATTTTGTTCCAGTATCCTGTTCTTCATAAGACCTTCACCTACCTTCCTTAACATTCATTGGCCATTCCCACCTATAATTTAGAATACTGCTTCTTAGTGATATGAATAAAATGATAAAATTAAACTTAACACTCACTATTAAATTCATTTTCTGGTAGTATCAAACTTGAGGAATATGCATTTATGTAAAAATATATTCCTAAAAAATCATAAAACTTTTTGCATCTTAATTTAAATGCATATCTGCATTCCCTACATAAAGCATTTAAAAATTAACTGCTGTATCTTACCTTATTGAAATTTACTCATGCATAGTGAATGAAATACAGAGAGAACATCTTATTTCCATAAGTGTGATTTGCTTAGCTTTTCTACCTTTCTCTTGATAGATTTTTATATACAGAATTGCATTTATTGAATTAAAATATTATAGACTTTTATAAAAACAAGATCAGAATGTGTATGAAACATACACATGTGTAAGCAAATTTTGCAGATAGGCTTTTCAGTTTAGCCTGATATGGATGTCTTGTTTATGGCTTTTAAATTTTTCATTACATTTAGTTATTGTAAATAAATGAAATGGATTCTTATTTTTAATATTTCTAATAGATTAAATGCATATTTTTTAATTTTGAAAATAAAACTGTTTTCCATTAGGCAGTTACTGAAATAATGTGTGACAAAATCTTTTGAACTTCTAGCTTGTTAGAATTCAAAATCTATTGAAGGAGTTTTCTTCAATCACATTAGGAAAATCAAGCTTGTTTTTTTAAGCTCTCCATTTCTGAGTAGATTCAAGAATATAGAATAATATGAGCTAATAAACATGAAAACACATGTTTGGTGATGTAAAATAAAGATTTCACAGGTATATAGGAATTTTAGATATGAGAAAGGAAGGCCAACATTTAGAGCAGATCATCACCTTGAGGAGTGTTGATTCAGGAAAATGGTGACAATTACAAAATGGGAAGCTCTTTGAGGGCCCGAGCTGTCTCTTTCTTGGTGTCCTCTGAGTCTGATGTAGTGCCTGCCATATTGATGGCTAATAAGTAGTTGCTGGATAAATGGCTGAAAAGGTCTTGTGGTAGCTGCTGACTTCTTAAGTGCATGCAGATGTTTTTTCTTCATCGTAATGGTGCCTTAGAGTGCGCCTACTCTGTGTATGGCAGATCTCTAAACACCTGACATTAGTTAATCTCACTAAAGCTCATCAGAATCTTGGAGGTAGGTACCATTTTTATCTCTATTTTACATAAGGAAATGGAGCTCTGAGAGGTTAAGTCTGGATGCAAGATTACACTGAATGATGGAATCGAAGATTGAACCAGGCTGCCTGGTACTACAGACCATTCTCCCAATCACTGTCTTCCCAGCTTCTCTATCTACTTGTTTTAGAGCACTGCTGGGACCTTTATACTTTTCTCAAAACTCAAGAACTCTAAGTATAGGGTTAGCACTGTTGTTTACTGTTGCTTTCAAAGATAGTAATAATATATTTTCCTCCACTGGACTTTTTTTGTTTATACTAAAAGATTTTACCCAGAACTTTTTTCCTTCCTGTTTTTTCTTTTTATCAATGGTGTGACCATGGCCTATTGAAGTTGTTGCAATATAGGTCAAGCTATCATAGCCTGCATGATTGGGAATATACTTTGTCTTTTAATTTTTAAATTACCTCTCCATAAAAGTTTATGGTAAAACTTGAAAGTAATGTTCCTAATCTTTTGTTCTAAAATAGCTAGAATATAGGGACAGTTTGATTCTTTTTCTTCTTAGTTAGGGATGCCCTGCACCTATTTCAATTGGGAGCTCTTGAGGTAATACACACACAAAGAGCAAGAAGTCAACTCAGTGGGTGGCCCAGGAGTCCGGCTGCCTTCTCTCTTGACGTTTATTTATACTGAACAGTAGGGGACATGATGACCCATGCAGCATGTCAGAAAACAGATGCTGCAGTGTTGACAGCTTACTCTCTCCCTGGTGACCAGTTCTTTCTTTCAAATTCAGTCTGCCTAGAACTTCTAGTTATCTTACATGTATTGATGCTTTTTTTTATTGTCTGCCCCATGGTTTCAGAATATGTTACCTAGAAAGCTGCTGAAAATTCCTACACAGGCCAAGCATTATTGGCCTATAGGTTTTCTATAGATTTTTAGAACCTTAGGAAAGCAAATTATTAATTTAAAGAGGAAAATTTGAAACCAAATAAAATGCTACATAGAATCATAGGACCTCAAGGGTCTTGGTCACTCCAGACTGATGTGCCCCTGAAAGCATTACAAATGACATTTTAGGTGAAGATGAAAAGCTTCCACTTTGGGAATATCATTTTCTATCTAAGAAAAAAATTTCTTCTGTGAAAGAGTGCAATGACATAGAAGCCTTAGTAGGCCTGTAAAACCACTTAGATATCTGGAAATTGTAGGGAACATCAATATATTCTCATGCAAACACACACACACACACACTTCACCCCAAACTACTATCATAATATTTAATTTTTAGACTGGCTCTTAAGAGAGCACCAAGTCCAGCTGGGCGTGGTGGCGCACGCTTGTAATCCCAGTACTTGGGAGGCTGAGACAGGAGGATCCGGGTTTGTGACCAGCCTCAGCTACTTAGTGAGGCCCTCCGCAACTTAGTGAGACCCTGTTTCAAAATAAAGAATAAAAAAATAGGGCTGGGGGTGTAGCTCGGAGATAGAATGCCCCTGGGTTCAATCCCCAGTACCGCAAAAAAAAAAAAAAAAAAAAAAGAGAGAGAGAGAGAGCACCAACTCCTTACCTTACATTTCAGGCAGAGCTAACTTAAACCCCTCTAACAAGTAAAACTATATCCAGAAAACCCAAGTTTTATTTTACTTTTTCACAAAATTAAAAGCTTGACTTGAATAAACAAGTTCAGAAATTAAAAAGGAACATATTAACCATATTTTAGAGTAAAATTAAGTCTATAGTATCTTCCATCCTTCATGACTAACTAGTTTAATGATTCCTCAATGAGCATGTTATTCCCTTGTAGACTGTAAATCTACCTATGTCTATTTATTTCTAGACTCTTTTATATCAAAGTCAATGGGTTCTGAGGATTTGGTGTATTAAATATAATATTTTTAACCTTACTTGAGCCCTAAGACATATCATATATCACTTCACTCCTTCTCTGTAGAGAAGTAAAATAACATTTGTTTTTAGTAGAGAAAGAAATTTTATGCCAATCTTTTAAAATAACTTTGCATAGGAGTTTCATCTTTCAACTAAAATGAAGTGATACCTCATTTAATAAATCTCTCACAATCACAAGTATTTTATAACTTAACTGTATTACACACACACACACACACACACACACACACACACACACTTAACACTTTTTAAAATCTTTTAAAACAGACACGTTTATATTTTAATAATCAAACTTTTTTAATTTTATTCTCTCATTTACTAATCTGAATGGAAAAAATTATGTGATCATTTCTGAAATTAGGACGATGTAATAAATAGCAAAGTGGGAGTAAGAAGAATTTTGGAAAGAAGAAAAAAAGTAAATATGACCTTTTCTCAGCCTACCACATCTCAGTGGAAACCTATTTGGATAGTTAGTATAGGGTTAGTGAAGTTCTTTCTTCCTTTCAAATGTCATAAATATCCCCTGAGTCAGAGTGGAAACTAGAGGCCAAATAGTTTTGGAGCTGCCACCAAGATTGGGATAAGATGAATCAGGAAGTGGAATCTCCCTGTATTGTACACAGCGTGTACTCTTGGTGATTAGTATGAGATGGGAATCATTGCAAAGGTCTTATTTATTTTTATCCCTGTGTGGATATCTAATTATTCCCCTTCCTCCTCCTTTTCTTCCTCCTCCTCCACACACACACACACACACACACACACACACACACACACACACGGGATTGCACCCAGGGGTGTTCTACCTCTGGGCTACAACCTCAGCCCTATTTTTTTAAAAATTTTGAAATAGGGTCTCACTAAGTTTCTGAGGGCCTTGCAAGTTCCTGAGGCTGGTCTCAAACCTATGATCCTCCTGTGTCAGCCTCCCAAGTACTAGGATTACATGTGTCACCATGTCCAATATAACAAATATATTTCAAATGAAAAATTAACCTTATTTTTTAGTAGAAACCCCACCATATATATATAGTCTATTACTGGATTGTACCTGGTAATGTACAATCCAGTAATAAAAAATAAAAAATAAAAATAAATAAAAATAAAAAATAAAAATAAAAAATAAAAAGTAAAAATAAAAAAATAAAAATAAAAATAAAAAAAGATATAGTAAAAGTATCAATAATGAATAAATACAAACATTGGGAAGTGAGGTCAATAGTTTTAGTTTTTTGTTGTTGTCTTTGAGACCATAAATATTATAGCATATTTGTATTCTGAAAAAAGATCCAATAGAGAAGAGAAAAACTAATAATGTAGGAGATGTGAATTCCTAGAGCACTATCCTTGCGAGCAAATGGGATTTAACACACAGTCGGAGAGGCTAGCCTTCTCTGTTCCTCTTTAGCTGTCCCCAGGTTCCCTCCTATCACTATTTATTGAACCCTCTCTGAACAGGTTTCACCCTCTTGACTTCATTAAAAATTGTCTCATCAAGGTCACCACTGATACCCATGTGTGAAATCTGTTCTTCTGTTCTGGGTCCACATCCAATTGAACATCATTTCACCAGGCTGAGTGCCCCTCCCTCTTTCCAAACACTTCCTTCCCCTGGCTTTCCCAACTCACACTCTTCTAGTTTTACCCCTCAGTGCCCTAACTCCTTCATCTTCACACTCCTGAGTTTGAATGTAGGGCTGTCCAAGGCTTGATGCTCAGACCTCTTCACTGTATCCGCTACCTCCCTGGGTGGTCTCAACCTGTCAGTTGGCTTTATATCCCATCTCTTTGAAGCAATGACTTCCTAATTTATTTTCTAGTCTTGATCTTTGCCCTTGGAATACTGATTAATGCAGTCCATGACCCCCTGCATCTTCATTTGGATGTTTAATTGGAATATCAAACTGCACGTCAGAAACTAAACTCATCATCCTCTTTCTCAAACTTCCTCAAACTTGAGTCTTTCCCATTTCAGTAAATGGCAACTATTTTCTTCCAGTTGCTCAGGGTAACAACCTTGAGGTTTTTCTTGGTTTCTGTTTCTGTCCCTTGCACATTAATCCTGAAAATATCTTTATTGCTCTCCCTTTGAACCACCTATAGAGTGTGACCCTTCTCACCACTTTCCCTGGTCACAGCAACCCTAGACGTAACTTCCTAACTCATCTCCATGTCTTCTGATACCTTTATTCTTCACTTCCTATTCTGTCCCTTGCCCATTCCTCTGCAGGTATATAGGCTTCATTGATATTCCTCGAACTTGTGAGGCAGGCTGTGGACTCCTTTAGGGTTTCTCTGGATATCTTTCTCAATGAGGCTTTCTCTGAACATCCATGTTAGATGTCACCTTCCCATACTCCTTAGTCGTCTTAACTACTTTAATTTTCTCTATAGATTTTTATCACTACATAGTCTATTTATTTTATAAATTTTACTTATTTTTTATTTTAATATAACTAAAAAAGGACTGTGTTTTTATCTCCTTTATTCTCAGGACCTAGAACAGAGCCTAGAACACAGTATAAGAAAAATCATTTTATGAATAAATGAGTGAGTGACTCTAACAAATCCCTTGAATCCTATATGCCATTTGAACTAATAATTTATTCCACAAGGATAATTACACAGGTGCAAAAAGAAACATATATTGAAATTTTTTTTTTGCAGTTCTGGGGATTGAACCCAGGGGCGTTCTACCTCTGCCCTACACCCCCGGCCCTATTTTTTTTATACTTTATTTTGAAACCGGGTCTCACGAAGTTGCGGAGGGCCTCACTAGGTAGAGAGAGAGAGAGAGAGAGAGAGAGATCGCGCGCGCGCGCCCCACGTGGGCGCTGAGGCTGGCCACGAAACCGGATCCTCCGGTCTCCGCTTCCCAAAGTACTGGGATTACAAGCGTGCGCCACCACGCCCGGCTTGAAACATTTTTTAAGAATGAAAAACCAGAAACAGTGACAGGATATTGGATACTAAATAAATTATAATGCAGGTATACTATGAAATACCATGCATCCAGTAAAAGCATGTGGCTCTACTTTTATTGACATGGAAGTACAATGTATGGTTGAGTGAAAAAGGCTACAAAGAATACATATAAAATATGTTAATATTGATCATTTCTTGCTAGCAAGGCCATTAGTGATGTTAGTTTTCCTCAAGTTTTTATGTATTTTCAAAAGTTTTCTCTAATTATAACCTATTATTTTATATCACTCAATTATATATAACACATATACATATACATGTGCATATACATAGGATATATATGACCAGGTTGTCACGTGTTTTGCAACTAGCTATACCCTGTTGCTCTTTCTGCTTTTTCTTCCTATAAGGCAGGAACACTTAACTTGGAGACTATAAATGGACTTGTGAAACTTGTGAACCCCTTGTATAACTTGTAAGCCAAATTTTCTACACACCTGAAAATTTGCATTTTTAGATCACTGAAGTAGTCTATATATCCTGGTGGGTTTTTCCCAACCTTACACCAGTATGTTCTTGTGTTCATTCTTGATAAAATAAGGAAGGCTTATCTTTCTCAAATTGGTATTTTTAAAATACATGCAATGCCACAAAATCCCCCTTCTCTTCAGGATCACGGCCCAAAATGATGGTTCTTAGCTAGCCTCATCATTAATAGTAATAAATTACTTCCATTTTATGAGTGGCCTTTTTTTCCTTTTATTTTACTTTAAGCTCAGTTATGTAGGATTATATGATGGAGAGGTTGTTATTCAAGCCACTGTGCTGAATGCCAGGGCTTCAATCATGAATTAATTGCACTTGCTACTGATCTCTTCCCTTGGTGATATAATTTTGGCTCTTAGCTATATTATTCATGGGAAGCTTTGTTATTGTCACTGATCTGGCTGTTTCCTCTTCTTGCAACAAGACTCTTCTAGTAAGGTTCTTATTAGTTTTGAAATGGCGAAACTTAATAATGTGCTTATTATTGAGATCTCTAAGCTTCAGTGTAGTTTGGCCTTGTTTAATGCTGTGTTCTCAGCATCTGTAGTGAAGATTTGCTAGAATGACTGAACTATAAGCCATTGTTTAACAAAACCCTTTCCTTTATGCTTTAATATAAGAGAGGTCTTTTTTCTTCATAAACATGAAGTGGTCTGCCTCAGGAGGTTGTGAATTGTTGGTCACTGGATGTATTCAAACAAACTGACCATTTTGACATGAGTTTCATAGATAAGAGTTAAGCATCATTATTTGGAAAGATTTCTCACTAAAATACTTTTTTTTTCTTGTGGTACTGGGTTGGAAACAAGTTGCATTCTACTTCTGAGCTACACCCCCAGCCCTATTTTATTTTATTTTTTTAAAATTTGAAACAAGATCTCACTAAGTTACTGAAGACCTCGCTAAGTTACTGAGGCATGCCTTGAACTTGTGATCCTCCTGTCTCAGCCTCCCAAGTACTGGGATCACAGGTGTGTGCCACCACACCTGGCTTTTCACTAAAATACTTTCTGCCCCTGAGATTCATTCTTAAGTTAAAACTCACTCTGAAAATTTGTTGTTGTTTAGACAGAATTAGGCATAATTATGTCATAGGAAATATAAATCACAGTACTGACCTGAATGGAGTGCTTGCTTTTTACTGGGAACTAGGCAAAGCGAGCACTTATATCTCATATTTCATTTAATTCTTAGAACCATTGCATGATGTTACAACTCTTATTATCCCCATATGATAGGGAAGGAAGCTGAGGCTTAGGGAGAATTTTTGCTTCTCCATTTTCATAGTAAACTCTGAAGACCAGATTAAGAGACTCTGTAGCCTCTTATATTTCTGCATTATAATGCCTTACTAATGACTAAATGCCATTAAAACAAACAAGTTAACACAAGTAGAATCCATAATGTTTTAATAAGGGATGCCCAAAACGTACGTTTTCCTCTCTGTTCTCCCACATCCGCTAACCTCGGAGGGGATTGCTGACAGTAGCAAGGTGAAATATTTTTCTATGACAGGTGAAGAAAGCTACGTAACAATAACTTTGGCCCGCCCCCTGGACTTCACCAGTTATGTCTTGGTGGATGTGCTAAGACCCTCATCGTACCAGTACTGCTGCCTAGTTTCCTTGAGAGTAGATTCCTCTCCTGTTTTGCCTGTAATTTCTGTTGCCTGGCTTCTGCATTCTTCCACTTAAAATTGGATTCAGGTCACTTGTTATTTATAGAATCGGCTTTAAGAAGCTGGACTTTATGAATGATGTCTTATTGGAATTATTGACTGCTAGTAAAAATAATTACCATTTATTAAGTGCGTAGTATATTTCAGGCATCCTATTTTCTATGGATTATGACATTGCTTCCTCATTGTAAGTGAGGCAGTGAGAGGCCAGGTAATCTGCCCAGGTCACAGGTAATAGTGAGAGGCTGAGCAGAGTTTTCAATGTAAGTACTTTGCAGTTCTGCCTTCCATGAGCTCCACTAGTGATATATTTGGCACTAGAGGTACATGTGGCTTTCCTTTAGGGGACTAATTTACTACTGGGTGGTAGCTTAATGTACTGAGGTGATCTGATCATTTTTCTATTTAGGTTTAATTTAAGGCAGCAGAAAAATTCTCATTTCATGTTGTGCAACCTTTTTGTCAGAAGAGATGTGACCTTATTTTTATCCTTTGATCTTGAGTTATGAAGGAGCTTGTTAAAATGAATGATGTCCTGCCACGGTTGCCTATTTCTCTGAAGCCTAATCTTAAATTAGTTTATATTTCTGCCAATGCAAAGGATATTTGAATAACAAGGGCATAAATTATAATAAAGGGTGAACTTTATTTCTGATTCTAGCTACCTCTCAAAATTATGAATAACAAATCAGGGAGATGTGATGTGTTCCAGTGTGACAAATTACCTTCTTGGGATTTAAAGTGTGAGTTTTAATTTAAGGTGGTTAATGCTCATTAAAGATAAAAGTGAAAATAAAGGATAAGGAAGAGAAGGTTGAAAATTATTCATAGCTCTATCACTCAAACAATTACTTTAAAAATGTTGGTGCATTTTGTTCCAATTACGTATCTCCCCATGGTCACAGTTTTAATGTCTCAGGTAGGGCTCTTGGTTGTAAGGTGACTTTGGAGGTGGTGGACGGGAGGGAAGCTTACAGAACCAATGGAAGGCCGGGGCACCAGCGCTTGGGATGGGACATAGCCAAAATGTGCCCTGGTGGGCGGCAAAGAGGAAACAAGATGCACAGTGACCTTAACATAGGTGACTAGGATTCTGTTGCCACCAGGACAGTTAAGTACTACCAACCTTCTCCATCAAGATTCTGAGTCCAGGAAAGAGTGTCTGATTGACCGGGTATATCATGGGACTGCTTCTGCCTGTACCATGGGAAAGAAGAGGGAGGATTTGACCCTTTTGCTCTTTGAAATGAAAATGACAACTGATATTCAATATCTTTTTTTTTTTTGCAGTACCAGGGATTGAACCCAGGGGCGTTCTACCTCCGCGATACACCCCCGGCCCTATTTTTTTATACTTTATTTTGAAACCGGGTCTCACGAAGTTGCAGAGGGCCTTACTAAGTAGAGAGAGAGAGAGAGACAGGGAGAGAGAGAGAGAGAGAGAGAGAGAGAGAGAGAGAGAGCGCTAAGGCTGGCTGCGAACCCGCATCCTCCGGTCTCTGCCTCCCAAAGTACTGGGATTACAAGCGTGCACCACCACGCCCGGCTCGATATCTTTACTGAATGTTTTGTGTGCTTTCTTTAATTAACTCATTAAAATCCTCACCAAAATTTTATGAGGCAAGTGCTATTAGTATCTCTCTTTTATACTGGAGTAACAACAGCACTGTCACTGTCACTAAAAGGGGTACCTGGATGAAAATCCATCCATCTGGCTGTTGAACTTGGGTGTTTAACCCCTCATCTATGTTGAACCTTGGTAGGGTGGCAAAGGGGGAAAACTAGTGCTGTCTCCTCTGATAATCCATCTAGTGAGATAATGGATTTTCTGAAATTTTCATGGATCAAAATATGCCCAATGTTTATTATAATACTTGAAACCTTTTTATAAGAAATAATCACAGTTCCATGTAGATTCATATATTTATATGGTTTGTACATCTTAATAGAGACTGGTTTTGAAGACATTGCTTCAAAAATTTCATAATTGATTTATGAATTGGCTCCTTTTGACATGTCTTCCAATCTATTGATAAGAGCTATTAATTAATTAATTGATTGATTTATTAAAAAAATTTGTGGTACTAGGGATTGAACCCAGGGGCATTCTACCTTTGAGCTATATCCCCAGCCCTATTTTTTATTCTTTATTTTGAAACAGGTCTCACTAAGTTGCAGAGGGCCTCACTAAGTAGCTGAGGCTGGCCACAAACCTGAGATCCTCCTGTCTCAGCCTCCCAAGTACTGGGATTACAAGTGTGCGCCACCATGCCTGGCAAGCTATTATTTATTGATCACTAATCATATAACAGACTGACTTCTAAGTGTTTTATATCACTTATTTTCCCCCTCAACATTTTTTGTATATTACATATCTATTTCATGTTTAAAAACTGAGTGATGGTGCTAATGAAAATATAACATTTGAAAAAATAATTAACTTATAAGGGGCTCTTGTTTGTAGGTATAGTGTCTTCCTCATTGTTATTAAGTTTAGAAATTCAATATGCATGTAATTTCCAATAGTATCTAGAGGAGAGTGCCTGATAGCAACAATATGGTTCTTGCCTCAATATGTTTAGAATTCACAGGTATATAACAATGGGGAAATATGTTTTCTGATGTTATTTTTAAAAGATCAACTACTTCTCTATCATTATAAAACTCACTAGTTTAATTGATTAAATGATTCCTAAGATAAAATGTACTGTTATCATAAAAATTATCATCGTAGAAATGGTCCACATCACTAATCATCAAGGAAATGCAAATCAAGACCAAAATGGGGAATCATCTCACCCCAGTTAGAATGGCTGTTATTAAAAAAGACAATAGCAAATGCTGGTGAGAATGTGGAGAAAGGGGAACTCATATATCATTGGTGGTAGTACAAATTTGTACAACCATTAGGAAAATAGTATGGCAATTCCTCAAAAAACAAAAATAAATTAACGTATGAACCAGCATCCTATAATTTGCTGCATATCCAAAGGAAAGGAAATCAGCACGTCAAAGAGATATCTGCATTCCCATGTTTATTGCAGTGCTATTCATAACAGCCAAGAGATAGAATCAACCAAAGTGTGCACTGATGAATGAATAGATTTATATCCACAGTGAAATATTATTTAGCCATGAAGAGTGCTATCCTATAATTCACACCACCATTGATGAATCTGGAGAACATTTCTTTGAGTGAAATAAAGCTAGGCACAGAAAAACAAGTAACACATGTTCTCTCTCATATGTGGAAGCTTGAAAAGTTGATCTTATGGAAGTAAATAGTTGAATGATGGCTACCAGAGCTGGGAAAGGTATGGGGAAGAGAATATGGGGAGATATTGACTAACAGGTACAAAATTATTTAGATAGGAAGAATAAGTTCTAGTGCTTTATAGCACAGTTGGTTGACTACAGTTAGCAATAATTTATTGTATATTTCAAAATCACTAGAAGATAGGATTTTGAATGTTCTCACCACAAAGAAATGATAAATATTTGAGGTGGAGGATGTGTTCATTATTCAAATTTGATCACAATGTATTGAATTATTACACTGTACCGCATAAATATGTTAAATTATTATATATCAATTAAAAATAACTTTTAAGCCGGGCGTGGTGGCGCACGCTTGTAATTCCAGTACTTTGGGAGGCGGAGACCGGAGGATCAGGGTTCGCGGCCAGCCTCAGCTCTCTCTCTCTCTCTCTCTCTCCCTCCCTCTCTACTTAGTGAGGCCCTCTGCAACTTCGTGAGACCTGGTTTCAAAATAAAGTATAAAAAAGGGCTGGGGGTGTAGCGCGAAGGTAGAATGCCCCTGCGTTCAATCCCCGGTACCGCAAAAAAAAAAACAAAAAACAAAAAAAACTTTTAAGCATGGTGGCATGCTGGGCAGGGTGGCACACAATTGTTATCTTGTAATCCCAGTCCTTGGGAGGCTGAGACAGGAAGATTGTAGGTTCGAGACCAGCCTCAACAACTTAGTGAAATCTTCCACAACTCAGTGAGACCCTGTTTCCAAATAAAAAAAAACATAGGGCTGGGGCTGTATGTCAGAGGTAGAGTGCCCCTGGGTCCCATCCCTATTACCACAAACAAACAAACAAACAAACAAAAAACACTTTTAAAAGTTTGGTTGGTGGCCTTTGGATTAGACACCAAATAATTTGGTCTTTTATTTTTTATAATTTCTAAGCTTGATATATATATATACATATATATATATATAAAAAAATATATATATATATTTTTTTTTGCGGTACCGGGGATTGAACCCAGGGGCGTTCTACCTCCGTGATACACCCCCGGCCCTATTTTTTATACTTTATTTTGAAACCAGGTCTCACGAAGTTGCAGAGGGCCTCACTAAGTAGAGAGAGAGACAGACAGGGAGAGAGAGAGAGAGAGAGAGAGAGAGAGAGAGAGAGCTGAGGCTGACCGTGAACCCTGATCCTCCGGTCTCCGCCTCCCAAAGTACTGGGATTACAAGCGTGCGCCACCAATCCCGGCATGATTTATATTTTTACTACCTATTTTATCTTCTTTTCATCTTAAAATAGAATTTTTACCATATGTGTATATACATAAATTTTTACTATATATATGAACATGGATATATGTGATGTTCTTGGTGCCGCGGTTGCTGCTTGCTGACGTCCCTCACATGAATGACTGGGTCCAAAATTATTTTTTAAATATCGGGGTCGGCCGAGGAGGAGCCAGGCAATTCTCCTGACCTCCTGTAGCCAGCATCCTTTTTTTTTTTTTTTTTTTGCGGTACCGGGGATTGAACCCAGGGGCGTTCTACCTGCAAGCTACACCCCCGGCCCTATTTTTTTTATACTTTATTTTGAAACTGGGTCTCACGAAGTTGCGGAGGGCCTCACTAAGTAGAGAGAGAGAGAGAGCTGAGGCTGGCCGCGAACCCAGATCCTCCGGTCTCCGCCTCCCAAAGTACTGGGATTACAAGCGTGCACCACCACGCCCGGCTCCAGCATCCTTTTTTTATTGAGGGTATTGAGGGTATAAACAAAGCAAACAACAAGGAGGTCATGAGTAAAGTTTAGGGTTACAAGCTAAGTTTTAGGAAAAGGCAGTCAGGAGCTAGGTTTAGGGAGTGGCAGCTAGGGAGTGGCAGGCAAGGGCCAGGTTTAGGGAGGGACAGGGTAAACATTTTAGGGAGAGTAGGAGTAAGAGGCCATCCTGCAGTGCACCTGAGGGGAAAAGAATGATGCAGACACAGAGCAGATTGAGGGGGCAGGCCAGGGGACCTTCCTCTTTGGTGAAGGCCCTGCTAGACACTGGTCCACAGCCTTTATTCATTGTTGAGGGGGGAGGTTGAGGTATGAATACTACTGCATACTTGCAGAGCCTCAGAGGTAAAATTTAACTAGTATATGTGCAGCGAGGGCTAGAGGTTAACGTTTAACTTGGCTGGCCACAGAACAATTGTAGAGAGTCATTGAGATAGTGGTTAGCAATAAAACTGCTGAGGATGTGCAGAAGATCCTTGAGACAATGTTTGACAAGCGGGATATTTGGGAGTAGGCGCTGGCAGGAGACACAGGAACGTTTACCTTGGAGGAGCAGGCCGCTTTCAGCCAGCTCATCAGTCTGACCATGGCTTTCCATGACCCTTAGACCTTTCCAAGGCAAACATTTACCTGCTTCTGGCAGTCGCATTCTTCTCAAATAGGAAGTCATCAAAGTCCACCTTTCGGTCCCATCCAGTCCAAGGATGCTTGTCTGCTTGCAGACAATTTCCACTTAGCATGTACTGTGTACATGGTTAAGCCAGTCCGAAATGGTGACCTCATCGTGTGGGCTAAGATGGCTCCCAACAGATATGTGCACTCTCATAAACTAACAATTCCTATATGTATGGAGTTTTCTGACAGCCTTTCTCCCTAAATTGTACTCTGCTAATATTATTAGTGTTAACATTTTGACATTATCCATCTTGACCTTCCCCCCCCCAAGCAAACAGGTATGCACAGTTTTGCCACACAGAATGGCATTATGTAGTTTTTTGTTTACTTACTAGCACACTGGTATTGATTCATGTTAAAGTCTCATTCTTTTGTAGAGCAGCATAGTGTTGAGAATATGGATATATCATAATTCCTCTGTGATTGGTAAGTTGGTATTTTTTCACTATTTCAAATAAATCTTCAGAATCAATTTCTGCTCTTATCATTGCTGACTTGTTTTAGAAGGACAGATTTAGATTAGGAATTGTTAGCTTATGAGAATTCACATTTAATATGTGGGCAGTTTTACAAACAGCCTTTCAAGATGCTCCCATCGATTTACATTGCAATAAATCATGAATAAGAGTGCTGTCTCCCCACATCCTTATTGGCATTGGACATCTTTAGTCATTTAATTTTTACTAATCTGCTTGGTAAACCCACTGAAGTATGTTTTCTTTCTGATTTGTATGTGTGCTTCATATATCACGGACATCAACTTCTGATTACCAGATATTTCATCTTGTTTTATGGATTCTCATTTGTTTAATTTTCTTTATATTCACTTCCATTGAGAAAATTTTACTTATTATATAGTTAGATGTAGTTGTTATGTTTTGCTTTATGGCTTCTGTTTAATTCAAATTTCTTTTTTCTTTCAATTATGGCTAATTTCCTTTGTGTACAGGGCTTTCCCAGAAGTATACTTAAATGCATAGTATTCATCATCAGTAAAAATAAAGAAAAATCTACCTTGACTACATGTCTCCCAATCTGCCTTCCCATTTCTCCCAAAGTGCCTGTGCACTCTGCTCATTGTCCCTTGAACCTTTCAGTCAGGCCTTTCTCACATACTTTTCCCACATAGCTTTAGGGCACCAGACACCCATCCAGAGCATGAGTCTTCATCACTCCCTTCTTCCTGAGGCACCCTCTGCATCACTAGGCCTTCAGGACACCTCTCTCACTTTTTTCTCCCCTGATCTCACTGGCCATATTTCCTTTGCTGACTCCTCCTCAAAATGTTGAAATGGCCTTTTTTCATCTATAATAATTCCCTAGGTAATTCTTATGTCTTCATGGCTTTCAACATAACATATGATTATGACTCCCAAATTCCTATGTCCATATGGAACTCTCTCCATCTCAGACATAGAAATTTAGCTGCGTTTTCTATGTATTCTAATCCCTGTTTGTTAACAACACATAATATAAACATACTGCATCCAATTTATTTTACTTCTAAGATTATATTTTTAATTTAAATTAATTTTTTAATTTTAAAATTTCATTTTTATATTTATTTATTGGTGCATTGTAATCATACATTTTGATAAGTGTCAGGTTAGCAGAAGCATGCATACTTCGCTCATGTAGCCCTCCCTCAATTGCCACCCTATTCCCTCCCCCTTCCCTCCTTTTCGTGCTCAGCATAGTGATTGGTAAGTTTGTGTATATATATCATGTGCATTACTGTATTTCCCTCTTCCCCCCTCCTATCTCCCTTTGTTAGTGGCCTTCTTTGCTCATCTAAAGTTTTCTCTTTCTTTGTTTGGAGTCCCTTCTAAGTCCCATTCTCCCTAGCTTCCACATATTAGGGAGAACATCTGACTTTTCACTCTTTGTGACTGACTAAAATCACTTAGCAGAATGTTCTGCAATTCCCTCCACTTCCCTGCAAATGATGTAATTTTGTTCTTCTTTATGGCTGTGTAAAATTCCATTGTGTACATATCCCATAGTCTTGTAATCCATTCATCTGTTGATGGACCCCTTGGCTGGTTCCATAGTTTGGCAATTATGAATTGTGCAGCTATAAACATAGATACATATGCATTAGTCTGGTAGTTTGGATTCAGTTCTTTTGGGTAGATGCCTAGAAGTGCTATTGCTGGGCCATATGGTAGGTTCATTCCCATTCTTCTGAGGATCCTCCACACTGTTTTCCAAAGTGGTTGCACTAATTTGCAATACCACCAACAGCGTATTAGAGTTCCTACTTCTCCACATCCTCCCCAGAATTTGTTGTTGTTTGTGTTTTTAATGATTGCCATTCTAATTGGGGTTAGGTGAAATCTCAGAGTAGTTTTGATTTGCATCTCTCTGATTGCTAATGATGTTGAACATTTTTTCATACATTTATTGGCCATTTGTATTTCTTCTGTGAAGTTTCTATTTAGTTCACTTGCCCATTTTTTGATTGCGTTTTTTTTTTTAGTAGTGAGTTTTTTGAGTTCTCTATATATTCTAGATATTAGTCCTCTTTCAGAGGAGTAGTTGGCAAAAATCTTCTCCCATTCTGCTCTCTGTTGAGGTTCTTTATTGTTTCCTTTGCTTCACAAAGCTCTTCAGTTTAATGCAGTCCCACATATTGATCCTCATTTTAATTTCCTGTGCCTTTGGGTTCTTGTTGAGGAAGTCTTCACTTATGCCTATGTGTTGAAGTGTTGGACCTATGCCCTCTTCAAGTAGCTACAAGGTCTCTGGTCTGATTTCTAGGTCTTTGATCCATCTTGAATTGACTCTTGTACAAGGTGAGAAAGTGGGATTTATTTCTGTTTTTCTGCATATGGTTAGCCAGTTTTGCCAGCACCATTTGTTGAAGAGGCTATCTTTTTTCCAGTGGATGCTTTTAGCCCCTTTGTAAAAAATCAATTGGCAGTAGGTGTGTGGATTTGTTTCGGAGTCTTCTATTCTGCTCTATTGGTCTATGTGTCTGCTTTTGTGCCAATACCATGCTGTTTTTATTACTATGGCTTTGTAGTATAGTTTGAAGTCAGGTATTGTGATGCCTCCTGCATGGTTCTTGTTGCTGGGAACTACTTTGGCTATTCTGGGTTTTTTGTTGTTCCAAATGAATTTAAGGACTGATTTTTCTATGTCTGTGAAGAATGACCTTGGTAATATAATGGGTATTGCACTGAATCTGTAGATCACTTTTGGAAGAATGGCCATTTTGATGATATTTATTCTGCCTACCCAAGAGCATGGGCAGTGCTGCAATGAACACAGGAGTGCTCTTAGATGTCTCTTCCACATACTGATTTCATTTCCTTTGGATATATACCTAGTAGTGGGTTTCCTGGACCATATGATAGTTCTATTTTTATCTTTTGTGAGGAACTTCCACACTGTTTTCCATAATGGATATACTAATTTATATTCCTACCCACCATGTGCAAGGCTTCCCTTTTCTCCACATCTCTATTCACTTCCGTTAAACTTGCTCCCCCTATACTCTCCATCTCAATAAGTGGCACTTCCTATTTTCCACTTGCTCAAGTTCAGAACATTGGAGTCAAAATCTCTGCCTCTGCCACTTTTTGTTTGTCAACACTCCACATCCGCAAATTCTGTCAGCTCTATTTTCAAAATAGATGTAGAAAAGAACCACTTCCCACAAAATCTGCCACAACTGCCTTGGTCCAAGATACTACTCCTCTGGATTATTGCAGTAGATCCAAATTGCTTCGGTTCCCTTCCCAGCCCTACTTATTCATTCCCTCTTATTGCTGAAGAGTATTCCTGCTTAGCCATTCACCCATTGGAGGACTTGTGCATGACTGTTTGCAGTTTCTAATATCAATATAACCATTTATCCTCAGTTAAAGAGAGAGGGTTTTTGTTGGGATTCTTTTGGTCTGCATCCTTTGATATTTCCAGATTTGGGGCTTCTCCAGCTCCATGTCTGGGATATATTAGGCAAAGCAAAAACCCCGGGAACTCACCACCATATTGTCTCTTGGGTCCTGAGGTTACTAGCTGGTTTTCTTTCTTTTCTCACACTTCTTTCAAACATTTCTATTTTCCCACTTGATTCCCAAATAAATTTGAATAATCTTTTAACTGATATATAAAACATAAAAATTGTACATGTTTATAGGGTACCAAGTGATGTTTCAGTACATGTATATATTGTGTATAATGTTTCACACTCTTATGTTTGTTTTAAACATAATGTCTAGTTGCACATAGTGGGAGGAATGGGAAAAGTATATCTACTCCATCTTTCTGTAGACCCAGCTCGCCTCAATAATTTCTGAACTTTATTTTCAACATGTCCCGTGTGGCTTTCTCTGCGCAGGTACCTGGAACTGGAGAGCAGTGGTCATCGGAATGAAGTCAGGCTGCATTACCGCACTGGCAGTCACCGCCCGCACACGGAAGTGTTTCCTTACATTCTGGCTGACAACAAGTGGCACAAGCTCTCCTTAGCCATCAGTGCCTCCCATTTGATTTTACACATTGACTGCAATAAGTAAGTAGAATGTCTCCTTTCAGAAAATGGAAGGTTCTAAGCAATGACTTTCTACTCATGTTCCTTCTCTGATCTTCCATTTTTGCAGAATTTATGAAAGAGTAGTGGAAAAGCCCTCTACAGACTTGCCTGTAGGCACAACATTTTGGTTGGGACAGAGAAATAATGCACATGGATACTTTAAGGTATCTTTGGTCAAGTTTGAGCATAAATGTTTTCTAATGAATTTGGAAAAGTATATTTTACTTTTTATGGTGTGAAGCAAAATTTTTTGATATGTGTAATTTTTACTTGTTTCTATTTCTATTTGTTTTCTACCTGTTTTTTACAGTAATATTTTATTTATTTGGTAAAATAACTCCTCAATGAGTTTGCTCTTTAAACATCATAGAGATGATCATGAGACTGCCATCGGGGCAGTTAACATGTTATTCTTGAAATTAAGAATTCAAAGTAATAAAAATCTAAAATGTTAACATGCAAATAAATGCTTCATCACTGATGATACTTTGATGATAGTTTTACAGGATGTTAATAATAGAGGATTGGAAGCTTTTCCATATTCATTGTTCATGGTCTCCTTGCAGTTCACCAAGTGAGAAAAGAATACATATACATGCGCAAATCTGTCCAAATAGAAAGCAGCCAAAATTCATATTGAGTTCTTTAGTGTGTGTACTTAGAGGCGCTTCATAGAATTTCATCATTGGAGATGATCAAAAGACATTCCATTTAATTCCCATATTTTATGAATGAAGAAATAAAGTCCAGAGACTTGCTTGACTGCCAGCCTATAGTGCTGGCAGTGACATTTCCGCTCAGTGACAACAGTTCCTGTGATGCAGAAGTGGTGTAATGAACAGTTGTTAAATCAAATAGTGATAGGAGAGGTGTCCATCTCATGGATTTCATGGTAGAATAGGTACTTGTGAATTTAAAATTGTGCTCTGAGCAAAGCTGATGATTTTTAGAAAGGTGTTTTAAAAACTTAAACATTGTCTATTACCTGGAAACCAGGTGCTTTTCCATACATTGTGACGTCTAATCCTTCACATTACTAGTGATGATGCAGGGTCCCTTTTCCTCTCATACATATGCATAAGTCTGTTCAGAGAGGTTAAGTAACCTGCCCAAAGCTAGAGTTAGTAAGTGACATATGTGGGAAATTGATTCCATGCTTAGAATTTCTAAAAATCAATCCTCTTTTCCTGTGTAAAGGATGGCAGATGTATGCTGTGAGTTCCAAATCTCTCCTCTATTTAATTATGATGGTCTTTCCCAGGGAGCCCCGATGTGACTTCACAGTCCTCACATATCAATCATGTGTCCAACTCTAGGGGGTCATCATCTTTATCCATTTGTGAATGGTATCCATTAGAATTGTGCAGTGCACTATGTAACTGTGTAGTAGCCTTGTTTTCATGGTGCTGCCTCTAAGTGACAGGAGTTTGTTCACAAGTTACCTCTTCAAACTCAAGCAAACCACAGATCCAGTAATTGTCAAACAGCATACTAAAATATTTATCACTCATATTGATAATGCTATTAATCAGATTACACATGTAGAAGATATACAGACCAGTACGTAACTGGTAAATCTTTATAGATACATTGAAAATTGTCTTCATAACATGTTGGTGCCCTCACCTCTGCCATTACACATTCTGTTTTCATTTTTTAAAGGAATAAAGTGAAATATCAATTAAAGGAAATACATGAAGTTGATGAAAAAGGGGGTGGTGGATGAAAGGGACAGCTGGAGTGTCTGCTGAGACCATTTCTGAGTTGCCACTGGCCTTTGCTTTAAGAGCTCAGCAAGGTGGAATCTAATTATACCTTAATGACTAAGTATGCATGTACATTTTGCCTATAAACATGTGATGGAACCTTTAGTGTAAAACTGTCATTTCCAGCTGGCATTTTGAAATATTCCATGCTAAACTTTGTGTACTCTTAAGGACTCATCGCTAAGTCTGACTGCAGCTGTTTGATACATCTATTGTCCTTTTTGAATTGAGAAATTCGTTTTAAAAGATCTAACTGAAAAATGAGAAATGCTAAAACAAGAATTGCTTTCATGACTCAGTTTTTCTATTCTTTTCTTTTTGGTGATTACAGTTAATTTAAAATTGGTATCAATTTCTGTGGTGTTGAAGCCAGAAGTGATTTTCAGGTTAATTTTTAAAGGGAATTTTCAAGCCCTACTTCTGTGGCTAACTAAAAATAACTCCTTCAAACATCATGACTATTGCCACTTAATTATATCTTGACATTTAATTTTAAGGCTTTAAAAATATTATCAATAAGAGAGTACCTGGGTAATCATCTGGTTTGCCTGATGAATTTCTTTCCCTTGGTATGAAGTGGAAAGAATATATTTCAAAATACTTTTTACTCAGGGAAATTGGTGAATCTATTCTTTAATGTTTTCTTCATGAACTTGACTACTGAACATGATTCAGGTAAACGAAAATAATACGTCCTTTACAATTTTTTTTCACACACAGGGTATAATGCAAGACGTGCAATTACTAGTCATGCCCCAAGGATTTATTGCTCAGTGCCCAGATCTTAATCGCAGTAAGTCTATTCATTCTTCCACTGTGTGATGTGATGAAAAGTGTGCTTCTTGCTTAATTTTGTCCAGAATGTCAGCTTGAAATTGGAGTTCACACATAATGGATGTCAGCATAGACTTAACCAGATTGAATCTCTTATAAATACAACTTGACCAATGTCGTGTTTGTAATTCCAGCCTGTCCAACGTGCAATGACTTCCATGGACTTGTGCAGAAAATCATGGAGCTGCAGGATATTTTAGCCAAAACATCAGCCAAGGTAAAAGCAACTCAGAAACATAGTGAGGGAGCTCAAAGACCCTTGAGAAATAGAGTGAGGGAGCTCAGAGACCCTTGAGGTCAGAAACAGAGTGAGGGAGCTCAGAGATCCTTGAGGTTCCTAATAGTTCCTTTTATAACCATAGATTTTCTCCTTGGAGACACTCCTTATACCATACTATTTGCCCAACATGAATCTAAATCCTTGCTCAAGGAAAAGGCTTATAAATATTCAAATGCTAGCCATCTGTATAACAACTGATTCAGTAAATCAGGAATGAAGCAGATTACCTGTTTGATCCATTGTTTACACCACAAGACATATTTAGTTTTTATTATTATTTATTTTGATTTTGATTTTCATTATAAGCAAGGAGGCAGAAAGATAATGAAAAGAATAGGACATGATAATTGTGTCTAGGAAATGGTATTCCGAATGCTGTGTACCACACATTACAGTTGTAGGTTTATCCACTAATGTTTTAAGCATATATCAGATCTACTGACAATTTTACCAGATTTTTAATTTTGCATAGTATAGACTACCTGAAGGTTGTGTTGTGTAGTACAGACCTTGTTATTTTTATGATATAAATCCTAAATTTTTTCTTTCACTTGAATGAGCATATTAATGAATTATAACACTTTTAAAAAATAGAAAATGCTTCTCTGCATTGTGAATGATGCTATCTTGAATAAGCCTTCAGATTTGTGTTTTATAAATTATGCTTTTTGTTTTAAAGGCAGGGAACAAATTTTTCACAAGAGGAGGAGAAGGAAAAGCCCTTTCTTTTTAATGAAAGCCTTAAATATATTTATAACAAGTGACTGATAGGCACAGCCATCATTATTGTTGTACACCTAAAAAAATTAGATGCCTACTGGCATGTTTTGCATTTCTGTGTTGCTGGGATGGTGAACAATGTGAGCCCTTTCTTTGTGCCACAGCTGTCTCGAGCTGAACAGCGAATGAATAGACTGGATCAGTGCTACTGTGAGAGGACTTGTACCATGAAGGGAACCACCTACCGAGAATTCGAGTCCTGGATAGATGGCTGCAAGAACTGCACATGCCTGGTATGGCTTCCATTTGCATCCAGACGAAGGGAACTCAGATGTCCCCATTCTTTAAAAATTTATTAAAACAATGCAATCATGAAAATTTCAAGACCCATTTCCTCAAGACACAACACTAAAGTGCCAGAAAACCTGGTCACATTGAAAGAGCCATGTGTTGCATTATTAAAACTTTCTAAGCTGTAAAGATGACTACGGCCTAAGGATGCTATAAAGTTTTAAGTTTATTGGTACACACAGGAAGTTAGTAATTTAGGGTAGAAAAGTGATTCCCAAAGGATTCTCTCCTATAGTCCTTCCAGGGATTGCCCCCTCATGTTTGGATTAATTCATTTTGATGAAAATAAATTATGTATAGCATTAAATATTGTGTCCAGATTGAACAATATAATCAAATAATTGAGTTTAAATACATAAGAAAATCTTTAATAGTTTACTAATACAGTGAAGTGCAAATTATAGAGTTTTACTAATAAAGTAGAATATCTTTGTGCATTATTATTTCAAAACTGTAGATACATTTTCAAAGAAAAGTTCAAAATGATGTTTGTTTTCGTACTGGAGATTAACCCAGGGGGTTTCTACCTTTGAGCTAAACCCCCAGCCCTTTTTATTTTTTATTTTGAAACAAGGTCTTCCTAAGTTGGTGAGAGTCTTGCTAAATTTCTGAGGCTGGCCTCAAACCTTCAATTCTCATATCTCAGCCTCCCAAGTACTAGGATTACAGGTGTGCACCACCATGCCCAGCATGAGTTTGGTTTTCAACTTTTAAATTGCACTGGAACTCATCTGTTCAAAAATTGGTTTTCTATTGGATTATAATCTCAGTACTTGGGAGGCTGAGACAGGAGGATCACAGGTTCGAAACCAGCATCAGTCATTTAGTGAGATTTATAGCAACATAGAGAGACCCTGTTTCCAAACAAAAAATAAAAAGGGCTGGGGGTGTTCCACGGAGGTAGAACACTTCTGGGTTCAATCTCTAATACCACAAAAACAAAACAAAACAAAATGCAAAAATAATTTGGTTTTCTGGAAAGAAAATAGAGATATATATAGGAATTAACCCTTAAAGATATTTCCCATGATCATTTAGTTTATTCAGAAGCAGAATGTCATCCATATAAAAGAGATCAAAAGTAGTCCAGAAATAATTGAATAATTGTGTGTGTGTGTGTGTGTGTGTGTGTGAGAGAGAGAGAGAGAGAGAGAGAGAGAGAGAGACAGTGAGAGAGAGATGATTTTTATTCAGGAAGGTAATATGTTCCTATGAAAATTGTAACACTTCACAAATGTGGTAAAAGCCTTCCCAAGCTTGCTAAATGGGGACCAAAATTGGATTGAGTAAGTTTCCGGCGTGGGGTAGTGAGGTCAATGAGATGACAAGGGAGGCCTGAGCTGCCTGGGAGGGAGCTCAGCTGACCTAAGAAACCAAATCCCTTGTGGCCCTGTTTGGTTTGCGGGCACCTTGTGGTGACTGTCAAGGCCACTTTGCTTTGTTGGGGTGGTCTCTCCAAGTTTAAATATCTATGGAAGACTCAGGGTCTGGGCACTGGGACTTCCAGGATGGTAGCAGCTATTCCAGAAGTTTCCCCACTTGCTGATGCTCACTTTGTGAGTAATCTGGGAGTAACTGGGTGCTCCAGGCCTACCCCGAGCCTGCTCTTTCCCTGTTGTGTCTTTCCCTCCACCTGTGCCCTTATCCATTTCTCTACAGAAGATGAGGACTCTAGTTCAAAAGATGAGACCCAATCATCAACTGTGTAATAGCCCAGTTTGTATTCCTGTGGGCCTATTATGGTGTTACTGCATCATAGCTAATGAAAATAGTGGTAATTATGGCATTTTATGTGAAGAGTTTGAAGTTTTAGAACTGGATTAAAAAGTTCTTGAAGACTGAGTTCCTACTTGAAAATTCTTTACATATTGTTTGCTCTTCAGAATGGAACCATCCAGTGTGAAACTCTGATCTGCCCCATTCCTGACTGCCCGCTCAAATCGGCCCTTGCATATGTAGATGGCAAGTGCTGTAAGGAATGCAAATGTGAGTATAATTTTTATGATGAATATTTTCTTTGGAAGCAGTAACGCTTTGTAGTATTAATAAATATTTAGCCTGAATGTTTAATCTGGGCTAGCTAAATAGCTCTCAGAAATGATGGATATGCTCAGTGCAGTGGCACACGCCAGTAATCCCAGTACTTGGGAGGCTGAGACAGGAGGATTGCAGGTTCGAGGATAGCCTCAACAAGTAGTGAGACTCATCAACCTAGTGAGACCCTGTTTCAAAATAACAATAAAATAGGGCTGGGGGTATGGCTTGGAGGTAGAATACCCCTGGATTCAATCCCCAGTAACAAAAAAAAAGAAAGAAAAAAGAAAAGAAATGATGGAAATGCATTTCAAATACTGCAATGTCCATATATGAAGGTATCACAGCTAATCTCACTAACAGGTATGGGTAGGGGTGGGTAGTGGGTTGGGATCCAGAAGGGAACACACCAACTGCCACATGCATGTGTGTTTGTATCACTTTGAACCTCGCTATGATGTATGACCACAATGTACCAACCAAAGTATGTAAAAATGATGGAAAAAGAAAGAATGCTTTTCTATCTGGTTGATTAGTTCTTTTCCATTTTAAAATGCTATTCTTTTCTAGCAGGACAATTTTTTTTTCTCAGAAGAATTTATTCTGTATGGTGAAACTAGTATGAAAGATGTGTAAGAAAGAGTGGCTTTTGTTGCGGTTTCATGTTTACCTTACTCCTTTTCTTTTGCCATATTTCCTCCTGCCTACAGTGTGGTGTGCATGCTACTGCTGGTGAGAGTGGCAAGTTATCAGAGGAGAATCAGTTGCTTTGTAGTCCATTGATTTAATTTCCTCAGGAGCTCATTTATATTTAATTTTATTAGGCTTTACATTGAAGTCAGTCTATTTCATGAAAGTGTATTAGCCTAGTCAAGTAGATTTGGGCAACCAAGAAGGATTGAATACAATTGTTTTAACACATGTCGCTAGCTAATTTCCTTGGTTAGAAGTAATCTGAGTTTTTCCTTGGACTTATCTGTATAACTAGGAGCTTCTGGTGATGTTCTGTGGTCTTATTTGTAGGAGTTTGGAACTAGAGGGAAGGTAGACTACAGGGCTTTATGTTCATAATACAACAATAGCAGCGATCTTACTTTTTACTTTTTCATCCTTCTTTCCTCTTATAATTCTATGTTGTTACCAGTGACTGTGACAGATTTGCATTAAATTATGTCAGTTTTATTAGATACAGGCTGATGAAAATAATGGAGCATTGTGATGGGTGCATTAGTAAGAGGGTGAATTTCATTTCTGATTTTTCTATTTGTCTCTGTTACCCAACAGTACGCTGCCCATTAAATCATACTAATACTTGAAATCTTCCCAACAAGCATACAGCTAGACTTAATGATATGATAAAATATTGTGAGATTCATTAATGCAGAATATTTCTGGCAAACTTTTGTGTTACTGATGGAAAATTGATAGTGTATGCTTCATATATAAAATAGTGAAAGCTTGGAATTAATCAGTGAACAGAGTAGAACATCACTGAAAAAAAAGCCAAAATAATTCATTTGACTCTATGATTTTATGTGGATAAAAACTAATAAGGATAAAGTGATGTTGTCTTTCTGGACATATTCAGTGATATGTCAGAGAAGTGCCATGGGCCATAGAGGGGTTATGTCTATGTTTGTTTGTTATTTTGAGGATTTGAACTTGTAGTTTTAATGAGTTCAGTATTTCACTAGATCTAGTAAGACAATTCCACAAACACTCATAGATTTTCTCCCCTAAGGAAAATAAACAGTTCATATAGTAAATATTCTTGGAGATTATTTGAGGAGTCTCCACAAGGCACAAATTTAAAACAAGTCACTAAGAATAGTTTAGAAAACGTGTTTGAACCAGGCATGGTGGCACATGCCTGTAATACCAGTACTTGGGAGGCTGAGACAGGAGGATCACATGTTTGAAGCCAGCTTTAGCAACTGAGTGAGGTTCTCAGCAACTTAGCAAGACCTTGTTTCCAAATAAAAAAATAAAATAGGTCTGGGAGGGTAGCTCGGAGATAGAATGCCCTGGGGTTCAATCCCCAGCTCCACAAAAGAAAAAAAGTGCTCTAAAAAGTTGTATATAAGACAGATATACCATTTAAAATATTTAAAATAAGTTTAATAGTCATCCTCTGAGTTTTTTGGAAAGTACAGATTTGCATATATGTGCTTACAGCGGGAGAAAGCAAAATAGTTACATATATCCATGATGTCTTCCTTGCTTGTGGGTTATGTGTCTATCTTATTGTAACATATGAGGAGAAAGTCTCATTTTCCTATCTTAATTTCCATGGTAGTATCACTTTATAATTTATGAGAACTTAGTTTTATCAGAGTAGAAGTTAATTTCCAAAGATTTCGCTCTTTTAAGCACATAAACCCTCCTCCTACACTTTGTACTTATCCTATCTTTGAAAATCCTTTTATCAGTTGCCTTTTTAATGACATAAAATTAATATATATTCTTCAGTGGGAACTGCTTGAGGAAATTAATCACTTATTGCTTCTCAGTTGCTTGGCAGGTAAAACTCATGACCCAACTGCTTGATGTCACTTTGCCAAGATGGAAGTGAAAAGACAAGTGGGTGTGGCCAGTCTCTTTTGGTGTTCTTCATTGAGTGCTTTCAGCCTTGCTTCCTCAGAGTTGTTTGCGCAATACAGAGCAGTCCTGTTTTGTAGTCCCCATTGTATCTTCACTCAGTAACTTCAGCTCCAGCCCTTTATATGAATGTAATAAACATTCATATAAATAAACATATGAATAGTGAGAAGATTGTTTTTCTGGGAAAAAAGTCAGAGAGAAGCAAGCCTGCCCACTTTCTTTAGTTGAATATACAGAGAGTGGTGGGAAGAAGAGCTTACCTTTTCCTGCCTTTGCTATTAGCACGTCTGCAGGTTAGAAGGCACATTCTTCAGCCCTCTTTTGATCTGTATAACAACAATATAGGTAGGTGTTTCCTCCATCTTCCTGACTAGAGGATTGCATGACTTGTCCAGGAACACATAACTATTTAATGGTCCCCTGAAAGTGCTATGCTTTGCCAGACTACTTCCTTCTTTAAAACCGTCGGTTACAATAATCCAAGGGATCCATTTGTATCGACAAGCAGTTAAGCTCAGTGAGTTGCTCTGAAGTTCTAGCTGAGTCTGGGAAGAATGTGAAGTAAATAGAGTTTGCTTTTGTCGCTCATCTTCTCCCCTTTCAGCCACCAGCTTCCGGTCCTTTAGCTCAGCCTCAGACTCCCAACTAGCCAACAGTGAGATTCAGTGACATAAATTCAAGATAGCCCTAGAAAATGTAAAAAATAAATATTTTGGGTGGCTTTAACTCTGAAACAGAATGAGGTCCAGATAACTACAGTCTATAAAATCTCAACCTAGGCTAAAAAATAAAGAATTGTAGAAAATAGTTGACCAAGTACTAGGACATAGAACATTACTGAAAGCCACAGAAATTAGAAAATAGTTTAAAGTATTCAGTGCTTTAATTATTTTCTTTCCATGGATTGTGGATTCAGGCTTGTAGACAGTGCTCTGCTTCACAGAAAAGGTGGTTCATGAAAATAAATCTGAAGTAAATCTGACTAATGCTAGAATGTCTTATAAAAGAGTCCGAGATGTTTTCTCCCTTTAGTGAGGGAGCACTAGATGGCAGTGCTAGGAAAACCTGAGGACAACACTTTTCTCTGTTTCATGGGGTCTTTAGAGAGGGCAACGGGGGACTTCTTTCTTTCTTTCCAAGCAACCTCAAAAAGTTAATGTCAATTCATGGGTGATTCTTTAGTGAAAAATAGTCTATAGAAACCCGAACATTTGTTTTATCACAGTGTTGTCTGGTGAGCTCATGTAAAATTATTGTTCAAATTAATTGCTGTTCTGCATCTTTGGTAAATTCCATAGATGGCATAAGAATATACTAAATTCCTATTTCTTGAAATTAAAGTAGTTTTCCAGAAGACATAGCTTGGGATACTGTCCTGTGGTTCTGAGGCATTATGCTGTGCCCATTCAATCATGTTTTACTTTAATAGAGAGCACTCGGTTTCTAGCTCTTCACTCTGAATTGTAATTTTCTTCATTATTAAAATCCTTGAATAAATGTATTTGGGGGATTTTATTATTTTTCATACCCCATTACATTTTCTCAAAAGAATTTCTCTGCCTGTATAATGACATTGCTTAAATGGCCTAAAACTCTTCAGAAGAGAGCTTTATGCAAATCTGTCTGTAATAATAATTAAATCAAACTGACTAGCACAGTTCTAGGGAACTAAAAATGGGACTCTTACGATGATTAGAAGGCTAGTCCTCCTTCTCAGTAGTGTAAGGCTTTGAAACAAGTGAGAGGATTTCAGATCTCTACCAAACCAAAGAGCAATAATCTAAGCGTCATTCATAGACTCAATTTATGACAGAAGAAAAACACTTAGGCAGAAAATGCAGCTTCTTATCTGCAGTGTTGTTAGGTAATTGTTTTAAAAATGAGCTTATTTTCTTCTCAATAGAGATTGTACAAAATGGCATTTTGAAATAAGAATGGGGAAAAATAAGATATATGCAATTTAAAGCATCTTAGAAGTTAATTTTGGCAATTACGTGCAAAGTAGTAACTTAGGAAGACCAATTGGATAATAAAGTTAAATGGACATAACAGTGCCCACTGGGGAATGAAGTCACGGCAGCCTCGTCCCCAACAAAAAGGGCAAGATGATCACTTACTGCACTAGACTCCACCGGATGTCTTAAATACTGCAGGTGTCCTCTGTTTTTCTGTACATATTTACAGAGTGTATAAAATTGCTATAGATTAAGGATTAAGTGAGGAAAACCTAATGACAGGAGTTCAGCATAAGGAAGGGACAGAAAAGAACTCTTTCTCAGTTTCAAGATGGTTGCAATGGAGTACAATCTGGGCACATTTCTTTTTATGCATAAGCTGGCCCCAAGCTCAAAAGTATTTAAAAATGTATATGAAAGAACACAAAATTGCTTTGAAAAATTATAGTAGTGGTAGTAAGAATGGAGCTGCATCCAGGTCAGGAGTATTAAACTGGCTGATTCAGCCCCACTGCAAGCTCACATTATGTAGTCCACCCACATTATATACATGTTTTTAAACTTTTTTATTGGTGCATTGTAATCGTACATCTTGATGAAGTTCAGGGTGATAGAGGTATACATATACATAGCACTCATTGAGCCTTTCCCCAGTTCCCACCCCACTCCCCTCCCTCCCCACATTCCTGTGCATCACAATGTGATTGGCATTGATAAATTTGTGTGTACATCATATCCATTGAAGTGTTTCCCTCTTCTAGTCTTCTTCCCCCTCCTGCCTCCCTCAGTTAGGTCCCCTCCCTCACCCCACTAAGGTTTCTCATCCTTTGTCTGGGGTCCCTCCTGTCTCCCAGTTTCTCCCTAGCTTCCACATATGAAGGAAAACATCTGACCTTTCACTTTTTGTGATTGACTAATCTCAGCATAATATTCTCCAGTTACATCCATTTCCCTGCAAATGACATAATTTTGTTCTTCGTTATGGCTGAATAGAATTCCATTTTGTGTATATCCCATAATTTTGTAATACTTTCATTTGTTGGTGGACACCTAGGCTGGTTCCATAGTTTGACAATTATAAATTGTGTGGCTATAAATATAGATATGCATGCATTACTTTGGTAGTCTGGTTTCAATTCTTTTGGGTAGATACTCAGGAGTGGCATAGCTGGGTCATATGGTAGGTTCATTCCCATTCTTCTGAGAACCCTTCACACTGTTTTCCATGATGGTTGCACTAATTTGCAACCACACCAACAATGGAACAGAGTTCCTACTTCTCCACATCCTCTCCAGCATTTATTATTGTTTTGTGTTTTTAATGATTGCCATTCTAATTGGAGGTAGGTAAAATCTCAGGGTTGTTTTGATTTGCATCTCTCTGATTGCAATGATGTTAAACATTTTTTCATATATTTGTTGGCCACTTGTATTTCTTCTTTTGTGAAGTGTCTATTTAGTTCACTCACCAATTTTTTGATTGGGTTATTTGTTTTTTTGGTGGTGAGTTTCTTGAGTTCTTTGTATATTCTAGATATTAGTACTCTATCAGAGGAATAGCTGACAAAGACCTTCTTCCAGTCTGTTGGCTCTCTCTTGAGGTTCTTGATAGTTTCCTTTGCAATACAGAAGCTCTTCAGTTTAATGCAAATCCACGTATTAATGCTCATTTTAATTTCTTGTGCATCTGGGGTCTTATTTAGGAAGATTTTATACATACCTATCTGTTGGAGCTCTGGCCCTATGCCCTCTTCAATAACTGCAAAGTCTCTGGTCTAACTTCCAGGTCTTTAATCCATCTTGAGTTGACTCTTGTGCAGGGTGAGAAAGTGGGATTTATTTCCATTTTCCTACATATAGATAGCCAATTTGGCCAACACCATTTGTTGAAAGGCTTTTTTCCAGCATATGTTTTTGGCCCTTTTGTCAAAAATAAATGGACTATAAGTGTGTGTATTTGTTTCTGAATCTTCTGTTTTGCTCCATTGGTTAATGTGTCTGCTTTTGTGCCAATACCACACTGTTTTTTTTATTACAGTGACTCTGTAGTATAGTTTGAAATCAGGTATTGTGATGCTTCCTGCATAGTTCTTATTGCTGAGAACTATTTTGGCTATTCTGGGTCTTCTATTGTTCCATATGAATTTAAGGACTGATTTTTCTAGATCTGTGAAGAATGACTGTGGTATTTTAATTGGGATTGCATTGAATCTGTAGATCACCTTTGGTAGGATGGTCATTTTGATGATATTTATTCTGTCTATCCAAGAGCATGGGAGATCCTTCCATCTTCTAATATCTTCATCAATTTCTTACTTTAGTGTTTTATAATTTTCATTGTAGAGGTTTTTTTTTACCTCCTTGGTTAGGTTTATTCCTAAGTATTTTATTGTTTTTGAGGTTATTGGGAATGAAAATGTTTTCTGGATATCTTTTTTCAGTGGATTTGTGGTTGGCATATAGAAGCTTCTAATTTTTTATATTGATTTTGTATCAGACACTTTGCTGAATTTGTTAATCAGTTCTAAAAGTCTTTTGGTTGAGTTTATTGGGTCTTAGTATAGGATCATGTCATCTGCAAATAGGAATGATTTCAGTTCTTCTTTACCTATTTGTACTCCTTTGATTTCCTTCTTTTGCCTTATTGCTGTGACTAGTCTTGAGTACTATATTGAAAAGGAGTGGTGATAGTGGGCATCTTTGTCTTGTTCCTGATTTAAAAGTGAATTCTCACAGTGTTTCCTCATTCAATATTATGCTGGCCATGTGTTTATTGTATATTGACTTCATGATATTGAGGTAAGTTCCTTCTATTCTGATTCTCTGAATTGTTTTTAACATGAATGAGTGTTGGACTTTGTCCAATGCTTTTTTAGCATCTATTGAAATGATCATGTTATTTTTGTCCTAAGTTCTGTTTATGTGGTGAATTACATGGATTGTTTTTTGTATGTTGAACCAGCCTTGCATCCCTAGGATGAACCCGACTTGGTCGTGGTGTATAATTTTCTTGATGTGGTTTTGAATGCATGTTGCTAGTATTTTATTTAGAATGTTTGCATCTAAGTTCATCAATGATATTGGTCTACATTTTTTTCAGCTGTAGTTGGAAGGAATATTCTGTACATGTCTAGTAGGTCCATTTGGTTTATGGTATTCTTTAGGTCTGAGGCATATTTGCTGATCTTTTGTCTGAAGATTGGTCTAATGGTGTGAGAGGAGTATTGAAGTCTCCCAGTATTATTGTATTGGGGTCTATTAATGTCATGAAGAGTTTGTTTTATAAAAGTGGTTGTACCTATGTTTGGAGCATATATTATGTTGACTATCATTATATCCTCTTGTTGGATTGTTCTTTTTACCCGTAAAAAATAACCTGCTTTGTCTCTTCTGATAAGTTTAGGCTTGAAGTCTATTTTGTCTGATATGAGAGTTGCTACACCTGTTTGTCTTTGAGTTCCATTTGCATGTATTACCTTATTCTAGCCCTTCACCTTTAGTTTGTGAATATCTTTACCTATAAGGTGCGTTTCTTGAAAACAGCATATACATGTTATGTGCAGATTTTGCTTCTGAATGGCAGCAACTCCTATCCACACCCTCTTTACCCCAGTTACTGGAATGTTGTTTCTATCAGGGATGTGGCTATGTGACCTCTGGAGTTTGGACAAAGACATAGGGCCACACTTGGTTTTTAGTATTTGAGGCTCAGACTTGGGATTTTTGGTTCTTTTAAATACTTCAGATACATTATAGATATAAAATAATTCCTGGAATGTCTTCATAATGGCCCTTATAAATATTCTCTCAAGTAATAAAGAGATGTCTTATAAACACTATGCAACAAACTCAGCAAAGTGAATTTTAAGTCAACATAGTGTAATAAATAATGTACAACTATTCTATTTATGTTTCTAACTGTTGGCAAGTGACCTCAATGATCCATAACACATATATTGGTAATTCTGCTGAGACCTGAATTTTCATCAGACATGCTGTAAGCCCTATATGCAGTGAATCACCTGGGGATCTTGTTAAAATGAGAATTTCATTCAGTGCTTCTGGTGTGGGGTCTGAGAGTTTGCATTTATAACCAGCTCCATGGTGATGTCAGTACTGCGAGTACATGGAACACACGTTGATTTGCAACTACTTAGCTGGGGGTGTGCTCTCCTGACCATCTTGAATCTCTGTATGGCCCCCTCCCCTTTTGGTTTCAAATATATAGTAAGGTCTCAGACTATATTCGTATATATACTTGAGGGGTTATGTTTTAAGCTGACATTTTAAATGTAGCTTCTGAGTTTGAGAATTTAACATGAATCATCCTTCTTGCTTCTCATAATGGCTCTCAATTTACAGATGAAGAAATTGAAGCTGATTTTACTTACCTGAGATATTTGAATATGTGGAGTTTCTCATATTCTACCTATATATTGGTAACATGTTTCGTTAGTATAAAGATAAAATCAGTATGGTGGAGAAGCAAAAATAAGAGTTTGTGATGTTCTGGAGACAGCAAGGATCATGTATTCAAAGGGTGCTATGGTTTGAATATGATTTGCCCCTCTGAAACTCAAGTTATAGTTTAATTCCCATTGTGAAATATTAAGAGTGTGGAAGCTCAGTCTGACTAGAGTATTTAGAGGTGGGGACTTAGGAGGTGATTGATATTGCATACAGTCATCAAGGTGGAGTCCACATGATTAAATACTGGTGGCTTTATAAGAAAAGAGAGACCTGAAGATACACGTGCGCTCCCTGTCTCTTGCCATGTGATGCTCTCTGCTACCTCAGGACTCTGCCATCAAGAAGGCCGTCACCAGATGTGGCCCCTTGAACTTGGACCTGCAGAACTGTGAGCCACAATGAATCTATTTTCTTTACAATATGCCCATTCTGTGCTATTGTGTTATTAGCAACCGAAAACAGACTAGTACAGAAAATTGGCACTGAGGCATGTGGTTGTTGATAATAATGAATACTTGAAAATGTGGAAGCAGCTTAGGAACTGGGTTGCAGGGAGAAGTTGGAAGAGTTTGGAGTAGGCTAGAAAAAGCCTAGAGTGCTGTAAGCTGAGTTCTATGGGTGACTTTGGTGAGAGCTCAGAAGATGGGGAGACCAGGCAGCGAGTCTCAGATGGAAACGAGGGTACACAGGCATACTCCCGTTCTTGCTGTGTGATCACTTGTGCCACCTTGAGGGGCTCTCTCAGCAAGAAGGCCATCGTCAGATGTGACCATTTGACTTTTGATGTCCAGAACTACAAGTCAAAATAAACCTTTTTTCATTAAAACTTACGCAGTCTGTGGTACTGTGTCGTTAACAACAGAAAACAGACTAATACAAAGCAAATGCAAATGCTTACAAAATATAACTTTATAATACTCATTTCTATATAATGTATGAAAGGATAGGAAAATCAAATGTAAATCAGCCAGTATTCATTATTAAAATGAAGTATCTATGTCTATTATTAGAAGCACAACTTTTCACTAATTTGTAGTGCCTCCCATATAGAAATGGAAAATGCCAATTCTGCTAGTTCAGGAAAATAAATATCAAAGGCAATTGTTCTCTGGTTAGAATTTTTGTGTGTGTTTTTGGTAAAGAAAGAACAGGCAAAATACACTGAATTAAAAATGAGAAGTAAAAGGTCTAGACCTACATGGATTATTAACTGGAATGTTTGAGTCAGTGACCATGTAGAATACTTTTTTGGTTCCAAAATCTTTCAAAATGTTTTTCTGGGCATTTTTACTAGATGAGATGTCTTTCTAAATATTTATGAAACAGTTCACATCTGTCTGACTTTCCAGACCTTTGGTGGCTTGCTGTTCTTGCCCAGAATATTTAATTTTAGCGTATGCTGGGTGGTTCTGCGAGATGGATTGTGCTGTCTCATTTTTAGACTGTTCTCACCCAGTCTACAATAGTAACTTGTAACTATTAGTGTACAATATACATTGACTTTTTTTGGATTTCTATTATAGACCTTATAATAATAAGATTAATAAAAGCAAACCAGTATAGAAAACTTTAGTACAATATATTTTACACAAGTTTAAGCTCCCTTGTCTCTTTTCAAAAAATCCCCCTCTTTAATCGATGCTTAGACTGGTGCTACAAGTGACTTGGAGTCTTGAGGTCATTTCAGAAATGGTTATATAAAGCGTCTTATGGAGTCCGCTCAAACGCACCTTTATGATGCTAAACCCAGTGCTGGGAGATGGTTCTGGGTATTCTCTTTATTCAGTCTATTCAAGCCTTTTAAACTGGTTTCAGGCCTTCATAATTTATTGTAGAATCATTTGTAAGAAAACATAAACCATGAGCTTTTTCCCCCCCCCAAGTTGTCCTTGTTAGATTTGGGAATATAAATCTTTATTATGCTTGAAGGAAAAGACAAAAAAAACCCCAAACAAACAAAAAATGAAATGGGTAGCACATTTTCACACTATTTCACGGGTATGCATCATGTTTTTAAACCAAAAAAAGAGCTTTCTTGATCACAGATTTGAACATCTCACAGCAAAGTAATATTAAGAATTTCCCATTTATATTTATGCCTGCAGTCTACCTTCTGCATTTCTTAGGCCCTGAATTTCAGAAAGGTCATTTTTATTTGTTGGTGGAAAGAAGGGAGTGGGTGGGCTAGTATAGAACAAGATAGACACATTGTACTTGTTCACTGATTTATTTAATCTATTAATGTCTCTTCAGTCTGCAGTTTCTAGATGTTGAGGGACTTGGAGCTGGGGAAGACAGTCAGTAGACTGTGAAGTGGGATTTGAGAATCACATTAACTATCTTGGCTGAGTTTTCTGTATGCTGAGGAATGAATTTAGGAGCTGGAAAGCGCAGAATCATTCTAGATATAATAGTATGGGATGATAAAGGTGAAATTGAGTGTCTTCCCACTGAGTTTCTTGTCTATAATTTCCATTCATTTGAAAATAGTTACTAAGCACTTGCTATGAATTAGGCTCTGTTAGACAGCAGGGATATAGTGGTGAACAAAGTAAAATTTCCCTTTTCTCAGGGGTCTAATAATCAAGTTAGGGAAAGAGATGTTGATCATACAATGATCGGGTATGCAATGCAGGTTTGCAGTATTAAGAGGTTGGTAACATACCTGTAATAAGAGAAATTCAACTAGTAGGGACATTGGGGAAGTATCTCTGAGAAAATGATGTTGGAGTTGAGAAGTGATGAACCCATG
Source organism: Glis glis (assembly GCA_004027185.1). Classification (NCBI taxonomy): domain Eukaryota; kingdom Metazoa; phylum Chordata; class Mammalia; order Rodentia; family Gliridae; genus Glis; species Glis glis. Next base: position 41,200 of record PVJS01011887.1, read on the forward strand.
GCATTAAACTAGTGAAAAGGGGAAGGAAGAAATGCAGGCCAAGAGAACTGAAAATGTAAAGGTTCGGTGTGGAGATGGGGCACGTTGTGAAGGGATGTGCAGAGTCATATGATGAGATGCAGCTAGAGAGGAAGGCAGGGGTCAGATTCAGAAGTTTGCTTTTATTCTAAGGGTGTTGGGATGCACTTTACATGTTGTAAGTGAGGCAGGTCTATTTTTTGCAGTTACCCAGAAAAAGCTGATGGTAGTTTCATTAGGTGGAAGCCTTGCAAAGTGCTTAGATTCCAGCTATATTTTGGTAGTAGAAACAACTGGGTTTTCCAATTGTTAGGTATGACTGTGAATAAAAAAGTCAGTGGTGATTCCACGGTTTTTGGATCAAGGAAGTAGAAGGACAGAGTTGCTATCCCGCGAGATGGAGATGGGAACGTTGCTCATCCATCTGGATTTGGGAGTGTAGCTAAGGTCAAGAGTTGAATTTAGACATATTCTGTGTGAGAGGTGTTATTGGCTGTTGGGGTGGAAATGTAGTATGAGCTGTTGGAAACATGCATCTGGGGTCTGGAGTCTTGGGACAAAGGTCTACAATAGAGGTCAAAATCTGAATGGTTGAATTTCTTTTCATTTGTATGTTAGCAATTTGTATTTGTTTTTTTTTTTTTTGCGGTACTGGGGATTGAACCCAGGGGCATTCTACCTCTGAGCTACACCCCTAGCCCTATTTTTTATTCTTTATTTTGAAACAGGGTCTCACTAAGTTGCAGAGGGCCTCACTAAGTAGCTGAGGCTGGCCGCGAACCTGCAATCCTCCTGTGTTACTCTCCCAAGTACTGGGATTATAAGTGTGCGCCACCATGCCCGGCTTGTATGTGTTTCTTGAATTAATTTTTTATGCCATTGTCTGCTTAAAATTCAGTTCTTTGTATTTTTGCTTATTGATTTACAATAGTTCTTTTTAAAAATAAAATTCACCTAATATATGTGAAGAAAACATCTTTATATAATGTTGCATCTTCTATTTAGTGTTTTTCAGCAAAAAGTTTTAAAAATTCATGCAAATGAATCTTTTTGTCTTTTCCTAATAGTTGTATATTCAGTGGTGTCATATTTAAAAAGAAAATTATTAACCTTAGAACCTCTGAATTCCCCTCTTTTTTCATTTTAAATTTGAACAATCTGGAATTTTCGAGTGTATATGTGTATTTTAGATGATACTTCTAGTTAATTTTTTTTATCAAACAAGTTAACCAACAATTCCAGTATCATTTTTTAAATAATCTTTTTGTTCAATAATCAACATGCCACCTTTATATATTATTTATTTACATACTTAATGCATTTTAATCAGTTTCTAGGATTTCTATTCCCTGATAACCTATTTCTCTCTTATGATACTGATTCTAAAGATGGAGGATACATTGAATGAGGGGTTAGATTATTGTTGTGGTTTAGATGTGGCATGTCCCCAGAAAAAACTCATGTGTTGGCATTGCAGCAATGTTCAAAAGTGAAATAATTGAATCATGAAGGCTCTAACTTCATCAGTGGATAAATCCATTTGATGGATTATCAGTTTGAATGGATTTACTGGGTGGTAACTAGGCAGGTAGGGCATGGCTGGGTCACTGGAAGTGTGGCCTTGGGGACTACATCTGTCCCTGGTCCATTCTTCTCTCTCTCTTTTTCTCTCTGCTTCCTGGCTGCCTTGAGCTTAGCAGCATTCCTGAGCTATGCCCTGCTGTGGTAGTATTTCTTCCTTGGAGCTAGCCAATCATGGAACGAACCTCTGAAACTATGAGCCAAATAAACCTTTCCTCCTCTAAGTTGTTCTTGTCAAGTATTTTGGTCACAGTGATGCAAAGATGATTAATACAATTATACCGAATGTACACAGAGAATGGATAAGATGTAGGATTTAAAACTTTATCGGTTGGCTTTTGCTGTGTAACAAAACATCCTTACAATTAATGGCCTAAAATTTGTCTGCTAGATTGGAAATTTTAAATAGGTACAGTGGGGAATTTTGTTTTTGGGCTTGGATCTGGTTTGTCTAATCTTGACTGGGCTTGCTTATGAAGCAAGCTAGTGGGTCAGTTCAGCTAGTTGGTTTGTTGTGGCCTGATTTTATGAGACTGAAATGACTGGAACCTCTTACGTGTCGTTTTCAACTAGCAGGTTAACTCAGGCTTGTTCATATGATGGTTGAATATTTGTAGGAAAGTCAAAGTTTGCAAAGCCCCTTGAGTCCAGGTTAGGAACTTGGGCATTGGTATATTTACCATATTCTATTGGCCAAATTAAGTAATAAGGACCTATAAAGTCACATAGAAACAGGGAGGGGAAAACTTTAGCCATTTCTATAATCCTCTGCATCCTAGAAGGCCCAATCATGGATGGAAGAAAGTCGGAGTGGTATGAGGATGAAGCAGGAGGGATGTGTCTGGGAGCAGCTTTCAGTTTGGGTACGTATGACCAGAAGGCAGGATATGACATATGGTGGGCTTTTTTAACTTCATGGTCTTTATTTATTCTGGCATTCTTTCAGCATTGGTGCAGAGTTCCTTCTCATATAGTATTGAGATCTTGGTGGAACTAGTGGCCAGTTGCCATGTCTGAGGTCAGCCATGGTGTATCGGAGGCATGACGTTCTACTTTTTGAACAGTGTTTCAAAGAGAACCAGAAAAGAAATGTTGTACGGTGCCTTTAAGTAATACTAGCCCAGAAATGCAGGGGTCAGGAGTGGTTAACTCCTCAGATTCAATCTCAAGGTGGAAATAACAGTGGTTCTGAGTGAATGGCAGGTAAAAAGTGAGGCCTCTGAGGAAATTCTAACCCAGCTTTATATTGAAAACAGAATTGAGGTTATATTGGATGAATTGGGTTGCTGCCTTTTACACAAGGCAGAGTCCATTTGTCACTTACCTCTGTGTCTCTATTTACTCAGCACAGCATCTAATGCATAGTAGATGCTCAGCAAATGCTTATTGCATCATTTATTGGATACGGTGTTCCATATTTTGACCTATTTTCCAAGGATTTTTATTGTACTCTGTGTCACTTGTACATACTGACAGTATGTTTAGATTACTGTTTGCACTCATGTGTCTTCTGCAAAAAAATAACTTATTGTACTTTTCTCCATTGTATCAAGTTTATTCTTTCTATACTTTGAAGAGGGGATTTAATAAAACAGAGTAACTAGGGGTTATACATGGCAGCAGCTGACAAAATTAATAGTATTTTTAAAAGCATGCATCCTGAAAACAGTAGAAAGAACTGTCATTTCTAAATTCTTTATTTTATCAAGAATGCTGCAACTTTTCACTCAGGGCAAGTAAAAGACAATTTCCTGATTTTGAATACTTTGAGGATAAAAAAACCTCAAATGATCCAGTTATCACAGATAACATATTAAGAACTACTAAAAACATTTAACTAGAACAGTCTCCTTAGATTGTGCTAAACAAAATTAATTTTCATATACACATTACTAAGTTTGAGAATATGTATCCTGTATCTAAAGTGATCTTTTCGGCCGGGTGTGGTGGTGCACGCTTGTAATCCCAGTACTTTGGGAGGTGGAGACTGGAGGATCCGGCTTCGCAGCCAGCCTCAGCTCTCTCTCTCTCTCTCTCTCTCTCTCTCCCTGTTTCTCTCTCTCTCTCTCTAC
>PVJS01011888.1:0-44861 GCA_004027185.1 Glis glis
AAAAAAAAAAAAAAAAAAAAAAAATGTAGGGCTGAGGGTGTAGCTTGGAGGTAGAATGCCCCTGGGTTCAATCCCTGGTACCACCAAAAAAAAAATTATTTCTCAGAAACCAAAAAAATCCCTCAATTTGTAAACAAATGATAATAAGATAGCTGTCTCACTGTCTTTCCATATACATGTGTGTTTGAGAATATGTTTTAGTACAGGAGAATACATCTATGGACCATTATTTTATTTGTGCTAAAATGTTTTCTTAGGACTGTTACCTAATATTTAATTTAAAAATACCAGCTTTTCTAAATTCCCATGATTAACTTAAAAAATAAGGGGAAGTAAAACTGTTATTCCTTTCCATGTCCTCAAGGTGGTAGCAAAGGATAAAGAGTACATACACAGAGTGCCTGAACTAACAGGGAAAGCCTGCTCCAGCAAAAGCAACAAATCACAAAACTGTCGTAAGGCAAAAGACTAACTTATATATCATAAGGCAAAAAACTAACTTATATAGCCTGAAAATGTTAAGTTTATGAACTTTTAAATATCTTGAATTATTTTTAGTTCTAATAGGCCAATGACATAGCATCAGTGGTGACAGTGCTGAACTTCACATTAGCTTTTTTTTTTTTCACATTTGAATTGTAACTTCACCTTCTTAGCTACCTCCAATTCTTCCCAGCTTTTCTCCACGTAGAAATTTGTTTTCCTCCACTTATTATAGTCATGAACATAAAGACTATATGTGTGTATATATATGTGTGTGTGTTTATTAATTTTATCTTCTGTTTGTGCTGCCTTTAATTACTTTAAAAAATTTGTAGTACCAACAATTGATCTCAGGGCCTTGCACATGCTAGGCAAGTGCTCAACCACCGAGCTACACCACTAGCCCTTTTTATTTTATTTTGAGACAGAATCACACTATATTACTTAGGCTGGTCTCAAACATGCAATTCTTCTGCCTCAGTTCCCTGAGTAGCTCAGATTACAAGTGTGAATGACCATGTCTGGCTCTTTAATTACTTTGAAAATATTTTATTTTTTTCTGTATGTTTATATGATCAAACTTATAATTTAGACACCAGAATAAGTGGAGCTGCCAGAAACTTCTATGTCCCCTGCCAGCTGTCAATATCACAAACACCTCACAGCTGCCTCAACTTATCCCTGGAAAGTTCTTGGTTTACACCACAGAAAGGAATTCAAGGACATGTCAAACGAGGCATAAGCAAAGGTTTATTTAGGAAAGCAGACAGATTTATTCAGGAAACCAATAGTAGAGCAGGACATGTACTCAAAGGGAGAGGTAGTGCAGGTGCTGGAGAGGAAGACATGCTTTGGGGGTCTCCAGCTTCTTCTCTTGACAGAAACTTAGTAAACGGTGAGGCATGCATGGTGACTTCAGCTTAATGAGCTCAATTCTTTTATTTTTATTTATTTATTTATTTTTTGTGGTACCGGGGATTGAACGCAGGGGTGTTCTACCCCCTCGCTACACCCCCGGCCCTATTTTTTTATGCTTTTTATTTTTGAAACCGGGTCTTACGAAGTTGCAGAGGACCTCACTAGGTAGAGAGAGAGAGAGAGACAGAGAGAGAGAAAGAGAGAGGGAGAGAGAGAGAGAGAAAGATCGATGGATCAATCGATCTATCGCGCACGCGCATGCGCGCTGAGGTTGGCCGCGAACCCGGATCCTCCGGTCTCTGCCTCCCAAAGTACTGGGATTACAAGCGTGCGCCACCATGCCCGACTAAGCTCAATTCGTTTGACTGTTGAGCACAGAGCAAGTCACGGTAGTCTGGTTCTTTTCAAATTCCTTAGGTTGACCTTGTCGAATTAATAGATAATGCTTGGACTGTAGCTATACCATGGGCTTTTAACACTATCATTTTGTTAGCTTCTTTTACTTAATCTAACTATGCATTCTGTAAACCACCAAGGTATACAGGGACAAATTAACTGGATTTATATTATGCTAGGATTTACTCATCCTTTTAAGAATTCGGACCTGGAGGAAAACAAGCCACCTGGTGAAGGTGTTCATGTAGGTTTTAGACTTGAAGTTACAGTCCCTCTTTCCTTTCTTGTTTTTCTCTTTCTACTTATCCTTTTTTCTTCTATCCAACTTCATCCCACCCAGAGACTGATCCCTTATTTTTAAGGGTTAATGAACAGCAAATATATATCTTCTAGAACTGCTCCAAGCTGATAGAAGGCACTGGCACTGTAGCCAAGGGCAAAAGTCTGGTCCTGACTCATCTAAAGGAGACATAGTCAGGTGAACTGATTATTGAGATGAGTTGCAATCCTTGCATTGTCATCTTAACATGACATTGTAATCTGGAATATATAACTTTCACTTGTGGGTTCCTAGCATCTAGAATAATCTATGGCGCACAACAGCTGCTCAATAAGTATTTGTAGAAGAAACATGAAACATTGTTAGTCATCTTCCCATCACTATGACAAGATACCTGAGACAAACAAAGTAAGAGGAGAGATTTGTTTTGGTGTATGGTTTCAGAGTTTTCTGCCCCTGGTCACTTAGCCATGTCCTGTGGTAAGGCCATACATCATGCTGAGAGACACATGGAAAAGCAAGATGCTCACCACATGGCATCCAGCAAGCAGAGAGAGAGAGCTTGCTCAGAATCCATTCAGCTTTGAATCAATGGATGGATTGATATATTTGTGAAGTTACAGCCCACATGATCCTATCACCTCCCACCGCACCTCTGAATACTGCTGAATTAAGGGCCAAGCCTTCAACACATGAGCTTTTAGGGACAATAACAATAACAAAACAATAACAAAAACCAAGGTCATTCAACTCTATCACTCTTTTCTCTTTCCCCTATCCCAAGTTTCAGCCTCAAACTATGTAAGATCACCTAACAACAATGTGCTCATATTTTTCCATACTTTTTCCTATTACAGTTTTTACCATGAACACCCTTGCCCTGTATTCCAATCCATCTTCAGTATCTGGTTCAATCCTCTGTGAAGCCTCCCTTGGCTGGGCTGGGGCTTCCCTGTGCCCTCTAGGCAGACTATACATGTATCTCATCCCAAATGTGTTGAGCTTTAAAGAAGAGGGAAGATAGCAGATAAGTTCCTTGTTGCAGGCAGAAGGACTAGTGCATGAGACCAAATGCTTATAAAAAGCAAGATTATTCATATGAAATCTTCAAGAAGTAGAGAAGGTTCTGAAGGTGGGGATGCAGTGTTGAGGACCATCTTAGAATGCACAGAGATTATAATCTTGGACCAGCTCAGTTTGAATATACGTTTATTTGGCTGGGTAGGATTTATCCACAAGTGGACACATTCCAAGGGACCTGGTGTAAATCTTCAAGGTGTGGTCTTCGATGCCATCTCTACCCAGTTATGTCTAATCCCTCCTTCCTCCAAGGTTGTCACATGTCTGCCTCACTGACCTTTACTGTAACTTGTGACAACTGTTGATTTCTCTGTTTGATTAACTTCTATGATGCCTTTTCTAAAGTTTCTATAAAAGCAAGGTGCTGCCTACAGATGGACAGGAGAATTTGTCATCTCTATCTCCTCCCCAACCCCCCAATTATTAAATATGCTCCAAATTATTATTATAAGGCTTTGTGTCATTGCCATGCAAGAAAGACTATTGATTAGGAAGCTGCCTGGTGCAGCAACCTTCCATAGCAGGAACCATGGAATAAGTTTTAGGGAGCTGCACAAAGCAGCAACCTTCTGTGGGGGGACTATGGAGCAAGCATCATCTGCTAGAGCCTGCAATAATGCAGGATAAAGCTGAGAATAGGAAGACTGGGTAAAAGTCTTTGCAAGGAACAGACGACAAGATCCTGTCTTATTGCTATAGATTAGACCTTGAAGGTTCACCCTTTTGTTGCACATGTGTTAAAGGCTTAGTCCCCAGGGTGGCATTATTGGAACCTTTGAGAAATGGGCCTAGTGAGAGGTCCTTAGGTTACTGGGGATGCTACTGCTGCTGATAGGAATTGTGGGACTCTGGTCTCTTCCTCCCTTTTAGATTTTTTTGTTTTCTTGAAGTATTATTACTTAAATCCAGTGCCTTGCTCATGCTAGCTAAGCACTCTACCATTAAGCTATATCCCTGGCACTTTTTTAAAAATTTGATGCAAGGTCTTGCTAAGTTGCTCAGACTGACCTCAAACTTGTGGTCTTCCTGTCTCAGCCTCCTCCCAAGTAGCTGGGATTAGAGTCATGGTGCCGCCATACCTGGCCCTTCCTCCCTCTTTTGGTCATGAGATGAGCAGCATAATCCCACCACACACTCCTGCCATGATGTGCTATTTTGCCATAGGCAAGGTATCATGGTATAGAATTTCTGACACTGAGCCAAAATAAACACCTTATTTTTGTAAATTAATTATCTCAGTATTTTGTTATCATGATGGAAAGCTAACACATTCACCTTATCAAGGCAGGAAACTGAAAAAAGTCATCCCACAAAAAACAAGTTTATACCCTTAGAACAGACAAATCTAAAATTCTATACCTCAGGCACAGCTCAGCTCTAGTTGAGGAACTAGACTGAAAACCAGGTTTAGTGAAAGTCTACACCAAAGAAAGTAAGAAAGAGTCAGGTGTTCTGTCGCCTCTATTAATTCTTGAATGGCAGATACTTTTTCATTTTGATTTCTAATTCAGGTCAGGCACTATGGAGAGGGCTCTTATCTTCATCTCATTTAGGCTAATTCCCCTTGTCATTGGTCCTGGATCTCCAGAATAACAGCCACCTTCCCCTCCAGGATTACATGGAGCCAATTGCCCATAGGCAGTTAAAACTGGAGGGCAGTGGTGCCTGCAGGAATTCATCTACATTTGGACCTGGATATGGGTAGGACTACAGTTCACCTGCTGTCACCTCTAGTAACAACACTTGTGAGAAGAATCCCAGCTTGGGAAGGGCAATGCTTACTTCTATTTTATGCTCTTAACTTTGGGAGTTAGGATTACAGGATATAAGTTATGGGGGACATGAACATTCAGTTCATTGCAAATATATTTAGTCTGTTATTCATAAATATTTAATATGTGTATCTTACTACCTACTAGTTTCACTGTTCTATGTACCTAGGTGGACAATATCTGAAGTGTTTACTTTTGGATGCCACTCTTAAAGTATGAGTTAGATAGTAGGTGTCTCACAGCTATTGAAAATACCTGGAGAAGATAGTCCACAAGAGAAAAATGTTGATGAGGCATTAGTCTCAGGTGTTGGATGGGCCTATGTAAAGAAGAGGAAGCGACCCACCCCAGGCCTCAAAGTCACCTCGGCGGCCTCTGCGCCAGGTACCAGACCTCAGCGTCCCCATGCGTTATGCCAGCAGCCTCTGCGCCCACCTCAGCATCCCCACCCATCGTAGCCCCGGCGGCCTCAGCACCCGCCCCAGGCCTCCGCAGCCTCTGCGCCAGGTACCAGACGGTGGCATCCTCCCGCGTCACCCCGGCAGTCTCTGCACCTGTCCCAGGCTCGGAGTCACCTCGGCGGCCTCTGCGCCAGGTACCAGACCTGGTGTCACCTCGGCGGCCTTTGCACTCTCCCCAGGCCTTGGTGTCTCCTTGGTGGCCTTCCCCCCCTCCAACCCTTGGCGTCACCTTGGCGGCCTCTACACCAGGTACCAGACCTCGGCAACCCCGCACGTCATCCCACCAGCCTCTGCGCCCACCCCAGGCCTTGGCGTCCCCCCACCACGAGTCACCCCGGTGGCCTCTGTGCCCGCCCCAGGCCTCAGTGTAACCTTGGGGGACACTGTGCCAGGTACCAGACCTCAGCATCCCCGCGCGTTATGCCAGCATCCTCTGCTCTCGCCTCGGGCCTCGGCGTCCCCCCCATGCATCACCCCGGTGGCCTCTGCGCCTGCCCCAGGCCTCAGTGTCACCTCAGTGGCCTCTATGCCAGGTACCAGACCTCAGTTTCCCTGCACGTCACCTCGGCAGCCTCTGCGCCCACCCTGGGCCTCGGCATCCCCCCGTGTCACTGGGCCCTTGACGCCTGGCTTCAGACCCCAGGCACCTCCTGCATGTCCCGGGCAGCCTTCCATGCCCTGCCATGGACTCTGGCGCAGCCACCAGAGACCCAGAGCCTGCACCTCTCTCCCCTGTGCGAGAGCCTCTGTGCCACGCTTCAGAGCCCAGATCCCTTCTGTCACAGAAACCCAAGACCCGCGCAACTCTCCAGGCTGTCTCTGAGTCAGGGCACACCCCAGCGATGCCACCTGAGATCTAGGAGCACATGCTCCTCCCCTGGGACCCACACACTCTGTGCCGTGCCTCAGAGCCTGTGCACCCCTAGATACCGCTACTCGATTCCCGGAACCTGCACCTCCCATGGGTACTTCAAAATCCTCAGCACAGCGCATCAGAGACCGGGCACCCTCCAGCGACATTGCCCAACACCTGGAGCATGTGTGCATCTCTGGGGACCTGGGCGACCCACAGCACCCGCGCTTCGGAAACAGGGCACCTTCCAGCACTGTCACCCACGCCTCAGTGCCCGCACCCAACGCTGCACCTTGAAGTGCTCCTCACGTGCCAACACCCAAGCTCCTGACCATGTCTACCCCTCCACACACAATACCACGCCCCAGCCAACCAGACAAGAGGGATCCACAGCCTGCAGCGTACTAACCCAATTGGGACTACGGGAACCATCAAGAGGTCTCATACACAGAAAGGAAAATGATGCAGAGGCAACAGAAACACAAAATGGAAAACACCGAAAATACAAGAATGAATAACAGAGAGGAAACAAGAAACACCCACAATGCATCAACAAGTGAGATTACTGACTCTGACCTGGAGGAAATGCAAGACGGAGAATTCAGAATTTTAATCTGCAGAATGATGAAAGGCCTCAAAGCAAGCGTAGAGGAGATAAAGAAGGAAGTTGAGGCTCTAAGAAAGAAACTGAACAAAATGAAGGAATCAATAAGTGAATTAAAGACTGCAATAGAAACCAACTCCAGTAGGCTCGACCACATGGAAAATAGGGTATCACTCCAGGAAGACAGGTCATTCAAAACTGAGAACACAGTCAATGATATACAGAAGATATTAAAACAACACACCCTGGCCATTCAAGAAATACAGAACAATGCAAGACGTCCTAATCTAAGGATAAAAGACATTGAAGAAGGTTTAGAAGCACAGACCAAGGGTATAAGAAACCTCTTCAAAGAAATAATTTCAGAGAATTTTCAGAACATAAAGATTTGGATATGCACATACAGGAGACATAAAGAACATCGTTAAGACAGGACCAAATAAGGACCTCCCCTCGCCACGTAGTAATTAAAATGACTAACATAAAGGCCAAAGAAAGAATCCTAAAAGCAACAAGAACTAAAGAACGGGTGACATACAGGGGCAAAACAATAAAAATCACCCCAGACTTCTCAACCCAAGTTAGGAATGCCAGGAGGGATTGGTACGAAGTACTCCGGGCCCTGGAAGAAAACAACATCCAAACAAGACTGAAATATCCAGCATGCTATCATTTAAAATTGATGGAGAAATAAAAATATTCCACGATAAACAAACATTTAAAGAATTCATGAGGACCAAGCCAACACTAGAGAAAATCCTAAAAGAAATAAACCACAAAGAAGGAAAAACAAGCAATTTTCAGAACCACAGGAGAGGTGAACCCCACCAGGTAGGCAACTAAACAAAGAGATTTGTCACCACAGCAAATAGAAAATAAAACTCAAAATGATAGGAAATAAAAATCATATCTCTATAATAACATTGAATGTCAAAGGACTCAACTCCTCAATTAAAAGATACTGTGTGGATCAAAAAGCATAACCCAACTATATGCTGTCTACAAGAAACTCACCTTCTAGCCAAAGATACTCATGTGCTAAAGGTAAAAGGATGGAAAAAGATATACCATTCAAACAGAGATCGAAAACAAGCAGGGGTAGCAATGCTTATATCAGACAAAACAGACTTTAAGCTAAAACACATCCGAAGAGACAAAGAGGATCACTTCTTATTAATAAAGGAACAATCCAACAAGAAGATATAAAAATAGTAAACATTTACACCCCAAATGTGGGTGCACCCACATTCATAAAACAAGTCTTATTCATAAGTCTTTGAGACATCAGGTCCCAAATAGACACAAATACAATAATATTGGGAGACTTCAACATACCACTCACGCCACTAGATTGTGAAACCCTAGACAAAAGATGAATAAAGATTACTCAGACCTAAAGAAAACTATAGACCAAATGGATCTAATAGACACATACAGATTATTTCAACTAACAATACCTGAATACACATTTTTCTCAGCTGCCCACTGAACATTCTCCAAAATAGACCACATACTGGGTCACAAAGCAAGCACCTGCCAATTCAAAAAATGTGAAATAATTTTCTATATCTTCTCAGATCACAATGGATTGAAACTGGAAATTAACAACAGGAAGATAAAAAGTAATCACATAAGTACATGGAGACTGAACGATACACTCCTGAACGAGGACTGGATCAGGAAAGAAATAAGGGGAGAAATAAAAAGTTTCCTGGAATTAAATGAAAATAGAGACACGATATATCAAAATCTGTGGTAAACCTTGAAAGCGGTGTTAAGAGGAAAATTTATAGCACTGAGTGCCCACATAAGAAAAACAGAAAACATCCAAATAAATAACCTAATGACACACCTCAAGGATCTTGAAAAAAGAACAATCACAGCCCAAAGCCAGTAGAAGGCAGGAGATAACTAAAATCAGAGCAGAAATTAATGAAATAGAAAATAAAAAACAATAGAAGAATCAACAAAACAAGAAGTTGGTTCTTCGAGAAGATTAACAAGATTGACAAACCACTAGCTAACCTAACCAAAAGGAGGAGAGAATCAACGCAAATTACCAAAATCAGAAATGAAGCAGGGGATATCACCACAGATAGTGGAGAAATCCAGAGGATCATAAGAAGCTACTTTGAAAACTTATATTCCAATAAAATGGAAAACATAGAAGAGGTCGAAAGATTTCTACACACATACAACCTACCTAAATTGAACCAAGAGGATACATAAAAACCTAATCAACCAATAGCAAGCACAGAGATAGAAACAGCAATAAAATGTCTGCCATCAAAGAAAAGCCCAGGTCCAGATGGTTTTCCAGCCAAATTTTACAAAGCCTTCACAGATGAACTAAAACTAATACTTCACAAGCTATTCTGTGAAATTGAGATGGAATTCTTCCAAACTCTTTTTGCGAGGCCAACATCACATTAAAACCAAAGACGAATAAAGATAACTCAAGGAAAGAAAATTACAGACCAATATCATTAATGAACATAGAAGCAAAAATTCTAAATAAAATACTAGCCACGCACATTCAAAACCATATTGAGAAAATTGGACACCATGACCAAGTTGGTTTCATCCCAGGAAAGCAAGGCTGGTTCAACATATGCAAAACAATACATGTTATCCACCACATAAACCGAACTAAAACCAAGAATCACATGATCATTTCAATAGATGTGGAAAAAGCATTTGACAAAATTCAACACCCATTCATGCTAAGAACTCTAAAGAAAATCAGAATAGAAGGAATATACCTCAACATCATTAAGTCAATATATAAGAAACCCAAAGCCAACATCATATTGAATGGGAAAAAATTGCCAGAATTCCCCTTAAAATCAGGAACAAGACAAGGATGCCCACTATCACCACTCCTTTGCAACATAGTCCGTGAAACTCTTGCCAGAGCAGTAAGAAAAGAGAAGGATATCAAAGGAATTCAAATAGGAAAAGAAGAACTAAAATTATCTTTATTTGCAGACGATACGATCCTATACCTAGAAGACCCAAAGACCTAAACCAAAAGTCTACTAGAGCTGATTAACAATTTCAGTAAAGTAGCAGGATACAAGATCAACCTAAAAAAGTCTTTAACTTTCATATATGCCAACCACGAATCCACTGAGAAAGAAATCCAGAAAACAATCCCATTCACAATAACTTCAAAACCAATCAATTACCTAGGAATAAACTTAACCAAAGTGGTAAAAGACCTCTACAATTAAAACTATAGAACACTAAAGAAACAATTCAAAGAAGATCTTAGAAGAAGGAAAGATCTCCCCTGCTCTTGGATAGGCAGAATAAATATTATCAAAATGGCCATCCGGCCAAAAATGACCTACAGTCAATGCAATCCCTATCAAAATAACAACATCATTTTTCACACAGCTAGAAAAATCAGTCATTAGTTTCATATGGAGAAACAAAAGACCCAGAATAGCCAAAGCAATTCTCAGCAATAAGAACCATGCAGGAGGCATCACAATTCCTGACTTCAAATTATACTACAGAGCTATAGTAATAAAATCAGCATGGTATTGGCACAAAAACAGACACATAGACCAGGGAAACACAATAGATGATACAGAAACAAGACCACAAAATTATAGTCAATTGATTTTTGACAAAGGTGCCCAACACATACATTGGAGAAAGGACAGTCTTTTCAACAAATGGTGCTGGGAAAACTGGTTATCTACCTGTAGAAAAATGGAGCTGAATCCTTACCTCTCACCCTGCACAAGAGTCAACTCAAGATATATCAAAGACTTGGAAGTTGGACCAGAGACTGTGAAATTATTAGAAGAAGCCATAGGTCCAACACTCCATCATATAGGCACAGGTAGAAACTTCCTCAACAAGACCTCCAAAGCACAGGAAATTAAAACAAGAATTAATAAGTGGGATAGCATTAAACTACAAAGCTTCTGCTCATCAAAGGAAACCATCAATAGCTTAAAGAGAAAGCCTACGGAATGGGAGAAGATCTTTGTAAGCTATCCCTCTGACAGAGATCTAATATGTAGGATATACAAAGAACTTAAAAGACTTTACACTAAGAAAGCAAACAATCTGATCAAGAAGTGGGCAACTGAAATGAATGGACACTTCATGAAAGAAGAGATACAAATGGCCAATAGATACATGAAAAAATGTTCAACATCATTAGCAATCAGGGAGCTGCAAATCAAAACTACTCTAAGATTTCATCTGACCCCAATTAGAATGGTAAGCATTAAGAAGTCAAACAACAACAAATGTTGGGGAGAATGTGGGGAAATCGGGACTCTTCTACACTGTTGGTGGGATTGCAAACTAGTTCAACCACTATGGAGATCATTGTGGTTATTCCTCAGAAAACTGGGAATGGATCCACCATATGATCCGGCTATACCACTACTGGGTATCATACTAAAGGGACTGAAACCTGAAAACAACAGTAATATATGCATACCTATGTTCATAGCAGCACAATTCACAGTGGCCAAATTATGGAACCAACCTAGATGTCCATCAACAGATGAGTGGATTATAAAATTATGGGAAATACATACATTGGAATTCTGCTCAGCAATAAAGAAGAACAAAATAACAGCATTTGCAAGAAAATGGAAAGAACTGGAGAACATTATGTTAAGTGAGATTAGCCAATCATAAAAAAGAAGGGACATGTTTTCATTAATATGCACAACTTAGGGAGTAGTGGGGACACAAAAGGGACTCCAATGACAACCGAGAACCTTCAGTGGTGCAAGGGAAGGGGTACATGAGAAGGGGAAGGGCAAGAAAGAAGTGAATCTATGGAATTACTATCATAAACAATGTGTACATCAATCTCAGTGCTACATGTGGGGGGGGCGGGGGGGAGGGACACCAAGAGCTGTTTGCATGTGTGTTAACACTAAACTGATACTCGTTGTGATGTGAGACTACAATGCACCAATAAAAGCATATTAAAAAATAAAGAAGAGGAAGCAAGCCTAAAAGTGTCCATTAGCCTAGCTTCAAACAAGGGGAGAGTTATGGGAAGCCTGTTTCAATCTTGTGATTAGAAATGTTATATAATAATCTGATAGCATTGTTTAGGGATTGATTGAAAACAGAATAAATATTTTGGCAGCATTGGATGGGAGGTGGGACATGCTTCCTCCATCCATCTTCCAGTTCCAAGAGACAGTGACACGCAGCAAACACAGTGTAGCTTCATTATGCACAAATCTTTAGCTTAGAACACAGGCCTGTCTTCTTACAGATAATGGAGACAAATCTGGAATAAATCCCTGGCCATTTTTACAATAAAGGAATTGAATTATTTTTTCTCATGACCACTAACTATAGTTTAAAAATATTTTTGCTTGCTTATATTAGCTATATTCTCCAGACACATGGAAGCAGTAATATCTTTGTTATTTTTATGTTGTTGTTTTAGCCTATATTTTTAAAGGATTGTAAAATACTTTCTACATTTAAAATTAGGGTGGTTTGTAATGTTTTCTAAATGGCTTTACTGTCAATATTTTAATACTTGAATTCTATGTTGAAATTGACATGAATTTCTATGTTGCATCTTCCTATAACATTTATGCTGAGAGATATTGCCTAGAGGCGATTCTAGAGGAATTAAATTCATATTCTGAATGTCTCTCAAGCTCCTCAGAGCCTTAGAATGGATTTAAAGCAGATTGAATTATCCAACAGAGTGCCATTGTACGTGTTAGAGAAATGTGGTTTCAAGCATAACACATACCTTATAAATCATGAAAACATTTAATTGGTTTTCTATTTTACCCCTTTATTAATGTGTATTCTCTTGGTATAATATTGTGTGCAATAATTCAGAAGTAGCACAAGCGTGTTATATCCTGTCAGTTGACAAGTAACTCTTAATCACAATTCAATTTTTTATTAAATTGTTTTGACCTCAAGGAGACCTCCTCAAGCTGAACCATTTGGAATAATAGTCCAGTAAGAGAATGTCATGACTGGGTCCAAGAAGTACCTGGTGTTTCCAAAGCTGGAAGATGTAGCCCAGTAAAGTCATAGAACAAAATCTAAAAATAATAAAGTGTTCCCTTCCTTCAGTTAAAATTTCTACTTGGTTTGAGTTCATCAAGAGACCCTTATGAACAAAAGAATCTACCTGGCATCTGTATCTGTGGTTCAGCCAGCCAGAGTTCATCAGAGATTTCCTGGCTTAGCATGCAGCATGAACATAACATGGCATAAAGGTCTGTAGTTGAATGGTCATACACAATGATGCATAAACTGTATCCTATTTGGACATGAAGTGATTGCTGGAGTCTTCTTGAAATCCTCCACACTCATGTTCTAAAAAAAAGTCTGCCGCTGGGCGTGGTGGCGCACGCTTGTAATCCCAGTACTTTGGGAGGCGGAGATTGGAGGATCCGGGTTCGCGGCCAGCCTCAGCTCTCTCGCTGTCTGTCTCTCTCTCTCTCTCTTTCTCTTTCTCTCTCTCTCCTCTTAGTGAGGCCCTCCGCAACTTCGTGAGACCCGGTTTCAAAATAAAGTATAAAAAATAGGGCCGGGGGTGTAGCGCGGAGGTAGGACTCCCCTGCGTTCAATCCCCGGTACCGCAAAAAAAAAAAAAAAAAAAAAAAGTCTGCCTCCAAAGTGTGAAAAAGAAATCAGTTGTTCCTTGAACAACTTTATCTGTGGATAAAGTCCAGCTCTCTCTAAATGTACTGTCTGGTGCCGTGATTTCCATGTGGGAATCACTTGTGGCCTTTAGAATAAATTTTGCTTCTCTCAGTATATTCCTCCACTGAGAAATCTGCAGAAGTATAAACATACTTAATTTTAGATGTAGAAATGGCCACAGAGTTTATCCAGTTCTCCGTTGTCATTCAGTAGAAGAGAAAACTAAGAACTGTCAGTTGTCCAGTTTCTTTCTCAGAGTCACATGGCTTATTAAAGGAACAAACCAATCGTGCACCCAGGGCTTTTCATCAACGGGGCCTCTTCTTCCTATCAGATGTACCACTCTTCCAGTGCTGTGCTTATAGCTCTAAAACAAAGTACATGGAATAGTGTTTTTAACTACTTATTCTAATCCATCAGTATATTTTTTTCAGAGGGAGGATGCTACAGTTTTGCCAACCCATTAAAAAAATGTTATTCATTGTATTTCAACGTTTACATGCACACACAGTCAATTATTTAAGGCTGCTCCACTTATATTTGCTGAAATGATTTTTTTCTCTCCTTCTCTTCTTCCCTGTCAAAACTGTATAAAATGTTACCTTGTAACATTTCTATTTTAAAGCACCCTGTAAGAGCGAGGAGTAAGAGGAGTACGTTTGGATTCTAGTTGTCAGAGTTCTAATCATGGTCTTACCTGCACCACCTCTAAAGTGAAAGCAGGTTCTCACAACAGAGTTCTTATCATCACAGAAAGTCAAATGGCAGAGAGGAGAGAAGGGATTGGGCTCTTAACTAACTTTACCAATGTGGCAAATGTAAGTGAGGCAGCCTTGAGTGATTAGCTCCTGTGTGTGTGTGTGTGTGTGTGTGTGTGTGTGTGTGTGTGTGTGTGTTTGTGTGTGTGTGTGTAAAAGTCACCATGAGGGACTGAGCTGCTGGAAGGCAGCAGTGACTATTTGGCAACCTCTAGCTGACCTTCAGGTTATAACAATTTGATGGGGAGGGAAAAACTGCAGCTTGCCACCTCTTAAAAATTCCACTCTAATGGTTTAGAATAACTTAAAATCTGGGATGAAAGTGCCACCATTGGGGAATTATCTTTTTTCATGCTCAGGCATTGGGGTAATACAGGTTTAAGATAACTTTAAATCAAGCTCAAGGATCACTTCAGGAAGTACTAACTGCTCGTCCCTTGCATGGGTTGATTTCCCTGAGTTTGCAGCCATTCCATTGCCAGTTTATTGTGAGGAAGGTCTTGAATCCATACTTTGGGCAGGTTCTGGCTTTGATATTTGGCCCCTGACCCAATGAAACTGTTGACAGAAAGTTTAGGTTTGTTGGATAGGTGAGAAGCCAGAGGGCAAAAGCAGTTTGTGAGCTGACTCCATTCTCTGAGTTCTTTCTTCTCTTCTGTGTACATGATAATTTCTTACTATCTTGTTGACTCTTTGGTGTCTTTATGATAATTTACAAATATATTTTATCCAGTAATTTCACCTATTTTTTGTTTGCATATGTGATATTTGGGATTGAACTCAGGGACATTCTACTTCCAAGCCAGACCCCAGCCCTACTTTATTTTTAATTTGAAACAAGGTCTCACTAAATTGCTGAGCGCTTCACTAAGTTGCTGAAGCTGGCCTTGAACCTGGCATCCTCCTGTCTCTGTCTCCCAAGTACTGGGATTACAGGTGTGTGTCACCACATCTGGCTTTTCAGTTGTTCTTAATGGGAGGATTGATTCAAATAATGTACCCTGTAATTTCCATAAATTGATTTTATTAGTGTATCCTATAGCTTTATATTTTTATTTTAGTTTGTGGAAATAGATTGCATTTTTAATATAAAATTAGTTCCATATTTCAGTGGTCCTATGGTATTCACAAATTGGGTCCATTTTAGTAGATAATAATCTCTCCAAAAGAATTTTAAATTTCACAAATTAAGCTTTATCTCTATCCCTTGGAAACTCGCTACCAAATAAAACACCCATATCATTTATCATCCCAAATAAGATACTTTTGAGAGAATAGAAAGGTGCTATTAATAATATTTCCTGAATGCAAATGGAAAGTGAAAATTTTACAGATACATCAATAGTATGGTCACTCTACTACCAGATTGAATTGAAGCAAGTGTCAGATCTAATCTTCCCTCCTATGTAGATATTTATTAAACAAATATTTATTGGCCAGCAGAAGCAAAACTGTTTGAAAAACCTGTTTTGTATACTTGATGTTGCCTAGCTCTCTGTGGTTATAGGTATACCACAATCTTACCTGAAAGGTTCACTCCAGGCACAGCCAAACACATCATGGAAGATGGAATCTGTTGTCCTTGTCATTTGTAGCAGCCATCTAGAAATTCACCTGATCCAGGGGAAATTTCCAGTAATGTTTAGGTCCTGAGCCTTAGACAACCTCCCTAAACATCCATGCTGTCACTTCCACTAGATTCTTATAGTATATCTATGGAAGGGTGGAACATCCCTAAGAGATTTTAGCTGATTCACACACCTTGAATAATTAATTTCAGCAATGAAAACCAATTTCAGACATTTGTGTGCTAGTTAAAAATGCTTAGTTGATTTAGATAGCAATAGCTGAGAAGCTTGCATTAGCTGCCTCTATAGGCATTTCTTACCTAGTGCTAAGCAACCATCCCTGAGGTGTGGAGACTTATTAGTAGAATAACTGACTGCCATTAGAATGGGAGCTTTAACTGGCTCATGCATACTATTCATTCCTGCTGCAATTTTTTGTTTTATTTTTGTGGTATTGGGAATTGAACCCAGGGTTGATCTCCCTCTTTGGAGGTGGGCCTTGGGAGGTAATTATGTTTGCCTGAGCTCTTGAAGGCGGGGCCCCTATAACTGGATCAATGCCCTTCTAAGAAGTAGAGAGACAAGGGCTCTTTCTCTTTCTTCCTTCCATGTGAGGACTCAGTGAGAAGGCGGCCATCTACAAGGCAGAACAGAGCTTATATCAGGAACTAAATCTGACAGCACCTTAATGTTGGACTTCCTATCCTTCAACACTATGAGAAAATAAGTCTCTGTTGCTTAAGACACCAAGGCTATGATACTTTGTTATGGCCCAAGCTGACTGAGAGATTTGAATCCCAGTTCTGCCATTGGGTGACTAATTGAGTAAACCTAGAAAAATTACTTCATATCTCTGTTCCTCATATTCCACTTTAAAGGATTTCTTCTCTCTAGACACATAACAATTCTATACCAAGTGCTCAATCAAAGTTAGTTTTAGTCTCCTGTCAACATTTCTTAGCAAATAAGCTATTTCTATAGACTTTGGAAATATTAACTCAAAGCCTGGAAAACAGTGGGAGAGACAACTTGGAGATTTTATTCTTCCTTGATCACTCTGAATTGGTGTCACTACAAGTGTTTGCCATGGGACACAAGAGGAAAGAGAATGCAAGAGCTGTTCCTTCTGACAGACTTTAAGAGTGAGATGAGAAGCCGGGCGTGGTGGCGCATGCTTTTAATCCCAGTACTTTGGGAGGTGGAGACCAGAGGATCCGGGTTCGCGGCCAGCCTCAGCGCGTGCATGCACGTGCTCTCTCTCTCTCTCTCTCTCTCTCTCTTTCTCTCTCTCCTTAGTGAGGCCCTCCGCAACTTCGTGAGACCCGGTTTCAAAATAAAGTATAAAAAATAGGGCTGTGGGCGTAGCGTGGAGGTAGAACGCCCCTGCGTTCAATCCCCGGTACCACAAAAAAAAAAAGGGTGAGATGAGAGGGAAGAAATGGGAGTTTTGTTTCAAGGGAGACATATCTGCATGATGTGATTTGGGTTTTCAGTCAGTGTCTTAGTCACCATTCTCACTGCTATAATCCAAAAAGACTAACCATACAAGTTAGAGAAAGATTTATTTGCTCAGTTCCCTTGGAGACTTTGAGTTCAGTCTAGGTGAGATCAGGGTTCAAAGAGCTCAGGGCATGGTGGTGGGAAGTGGAAAGAGAGAGAACAAAGCTCTGCTCTCACATCATGGAGGCCAGAAGCAGAGAGAATGAGCAAGGGTAGGAGAGAACTGTATATAAATCCCCAAGGCCACACTCCCAGGGACCCCTCCGTAGCAACCAAGCCCTGCTTCCAACATTGCTGCCTTGTTTCCATGAGGGCTATATGGGCCTTCTAAATCCAAATAATTACATTCTGCCCCTAGCCTCCTAGGCCTCCTAGACCTCATGACCACCACACAATGCAAAATGCATTTAGTCCATCTCCAAGAATTCCCATAGTCTTAACAGTTCCCTTATCACTCAAAAGTCCAAAGTCTCCTCTGAGACTCAAATTAAACTCTTGGCTGTGAGCCCCTGTAATAATAAAAAAAGCAAGCGACATGCAGCCAATGTACAATAGCAGAGTAAATACTTACATTTCAAAATGGAGAAATAGAGCCATGGAAAGAAGGAATGGGGACAAAAACAGGGTAAGCATTTGATCCTTAGCTCCACTTCTGCCCTGGCAGCCCCACTCCAATGGCCTGGTTGATTGCAATGGGTGTCATACTGGCTCTTCTAGTCTGTATTCATGGCTCCTAGCTTGCAACCTTTCTTCATGGTCATTTCACATTTCTGACACTTCTAAATCTTAGGGTTTTTTCTTAAAACACTGGCTTCACCCTCATAGCTTTACTAATTGCCCCATTTGGGACTACTTACAGGGATTTTGACTCTGCCACTTGTTGCCTGGCTTCCTAGGCCTTCCATTGAAATCTGGGGAGAAGGCACCATGACCCTTTTCTTCCAGAAAAGCCAGCATTGTGTGAGCACCGAGATTGACTGCCAGCAGGAAAGGTATCCTCTTCAATCACTGCCACTGGACCCTTTCCAATCACAGCCACAGGGCCTGCCTCCATCCAGGTTGCTGCTGGCCCCATTACCATTCAGCCACCACTGGCCCCGCTTCCAGCATGGCCATTGCTGGCCCTGCCACCATCATGGCCACTCTCTCCTTCTTCCTTTCATTCATCTTACTTTATTTCACAACATCATCTCTCACGGCCCCAGTTTTACACATTCCTTTCTTGTCAAACTGCAAATCTATAAAGTCTCTCTGTTTTACTTTCCACTCCTGAAATTTGGTGTACAATTTGCTAAACATGGAAATCAATACCCTTAATGCAGTTTAGATACATTTCTGTTTTGATATTTATTCCACCATCTTAATCAGTCCATGGACTTTAAATTTAGCCTCACAAAATTTCAGGACGTGGACAAAATACCGATAAGTTCTTTGCCAGAATGTAACAAATGTGGCCTCATTTTCCTATATAGTCCTCTTTTCCTTCTAAAATCTCCTAAACACAATCTCTATCATTGGTCTTTCTAGCCACCTTCTGGCCCTTCCAACTTCCTCTCACAAAACAGATCCAAAGACTCACAATCCACATGATGAGACTTAGAAATAGCCATGACCCCATTCCTCTGGTACCAATTTCTGTCTTGGTCACCATTCTCACAGATATAATCTGTGGGGAGCCATTTTTTTTTGCTTCAGGCTCATAGATGCAAATACAGCCTTGAGAGGTATAAGTTTTGCCAAACAGGATGATTAAGACTTGTTGTTAAGAGTGCTATACATTTCTATAGCCGAAGGCTATCTGAGGAGAGACTTGATTGTTCTTCAATCCAGGAGGTGCAGGCAGAGGAGGGAGGTGGTCTGGAAAGATCAGGTTAACCGGAAAGGGGTGTTGACATTGTATGGTGGAGGAGACTTTGTATCTATTTCTGGTGCTCTAAAAGGATATATAAGGACTGGACTGAATAAAGTTGGGGCTGCTGCAGTATGGAACTGAGAGCCGTCCCAAAAAATTATCTTTTGTCTCTCTCTATTTTTCTTAATCCTCACTCTCTGTTTCAGGAACCGTTCGAACCTTTCAGCTCTGCCGGCGGGTTCCGGCAATAATCCAAAAGACTGACCACACAACTTAGAAGAAGGAATATTTATTTGCTCAGTTTCCTTAGAGGTTTTGAGTTTAGTCCATGTGAGGCCAGGGTTCATGGATCTCATGGCATGACAGCAGGAAGCACAAGGGCTCTGCTCCTCACATCACAAAGTCCAGAAGCAGAGAGAGAACAAGGGAAAAGAACCTGATATAATTCCAAAGGCCACACCCCCAGGGAACCCTCCTTAGCAACCCATCCCTGATTCCAGCATTGCTACCTTGTTTCCATGAGGGCTAGGGAGACATTCTAAATACAAAGCATTACAGAGAGTGTTACTGAAATGCTGAGCTTAGTGCTAGGCTGCCTCCATTTATGTTCTCTGAATGAAGAGAAATGTGAAAATTATTTATATCTTAGAAGTTGAGCATGACTCTATGTTTGAACTATGTTTTATCTGTAAGTAGAGCAATTTATTTTGGAAACTTGCAAGGCTTATGACTCCCATAACTGTATCATCTCTTAAACTTTGTCTCTATGCTTTGTGACTCAGCCATGCTCCACATGTATGGCTCAAGGCCCTAGGTGGCACTTGAAGGGACCAGTGTAATAGCATATGGCTTGGCTGGGAAATGAATCATAGCCTGGGGTGAAAGCAAAATCAAAAAGACATGGAAAGAATCTTCTATTCATTCCTTTGACATTTTATTTTTCCTGCTTGTTATACTAATTTCTAGCTATGAATATAAAGCATAAAAACAGTTCTTTAAAAATCTGGAAATAGACTTTCTTAATCCCAGGAACTTTGAAGGATTAATCCATGGTGACTTTTCACATGTATTTGGATGACTGTACATCTAGCTTTTCTTTTACCCTTCTGGACTGCCACTGAATAATGTTTTTCATATGAAATTTTCTACCAAACCTGTATAGAACTATAAACTCCATGTCTTTTCATAATCTTTTGGGTTCATTCTTGGAGACAAGCTTTTTAACTTCCTTATTAATTACCATAAGAAAATTTATTCAAATTTATTTATTTTTTAATATTCTCAAAAATTGAGTTCAGTGGGCAAAGTTGTTTTTCCCACTAGGTTTTTCAGTATTTAGTTTCTTTATGAAACTAAAGTTGTAAAGCTGTAAGCCTTGTAAGGCTTACTTATAAATTGCTTCATGCCATCCCCTCCACTTTTACATTTAAGTATTTTCCTCATACGGCATATAGAATTTTAAGACCTGTTCATTATATTTATTGAGTCATTTAAAATGTAGTAAATGCTATTGGAAGGTTGAGAGAATGCTTTCATTGAAATGCAAAGTCACTTAGATTTAGAGAGTGAGATGAATTTGGGCTGCAGTAAGCCAGTGTAACTTTTGTAGCCTTGCAGTGGAGAAAAGTACATGTGAGATAGTATGTTTTTATTGAAACATTTCCGAAATTTAATTTAGACTATGATTTAATTTAAACCAAAATTCATTACCTAGAGTATTTTTTACAAAAATAAAGACCTCATATATCATTATAAGTTACACATAGATTATTAAATGAAGGAAAATGAATTATTATAAATCTTTCATTTCAATCTCAGCAAAAAACTCCTCTGTATTGAATGTAGCTTATATTTTTATGACATTGCTCCACAGTTGGACTTCTTCATTATACTTTTATTGGAAGAAGGGTGTATGGAAGCTGTGAATATGGCTATCCTTTTTTTTCCTTCATTGCACTTATTATATGAATTATGTATCATGTATTTATTTTTTAGTTTATTTTTGCTGCCCCATAGATCCTCCACTGACAAGAGCTCTGGGAACCTGGAATAGAGAGGCCACTGTAGCTCAGAGCATTTCCCCTAGAATGCTGCCTCTGTTCTTTACAATCTCTGGATGATTATTGAAAGAATTAAGATGGACTCCATGGACCATGTTTGGAGGCAGAGCTCAAATGTGACTGCAGAACACTTAGCATAAGCTCAAAATTAATCACATTAGTTTTGACCCTAAAATAAAAATATTAATATTGCATGATGTTTGAGAGGAGTGGCCATTGGACTGTTATTTGTGGGGAATGGGAAGCCCTTTTGATAACTAGAGTTATGTTTGTATTTAAAAATTGTTTCCTTGAAATTTCTGTGTTTTTTAACAAGTTCTTTTCCGTCTTCCAAGAGTGACCACTCTCAAGATGCTTTCTGGACTTTGTCTCTCAGACAAACCAAGGATCTGAAAGTGCTGGAAGAGAGAAATAAATTATTGGCACTTTGCACCTTTCCCTTATAGGGCTACACATGTCCTAGTCCTACAAGATATATTCTAGAAACAGCTATGCCCCTGAGCTCAGGAAGCTGAAATAACAGATAAAATGGCAGAACATCAAGGTTATCTTTGGGCAGGATTGCAATAATGGTATTTTATGCTGATGTTTATCTTGAATCCTCCTTTATGGTCAAACATGAATACACAACCTCTGTTTTCACAGTAGCAATATTTAGGTAAATATATGTTAATACACTTCAAAATGAAATGAGTTTTAATTAGATTATTATATGGCTAAAAATAAATCGTGTGGAAAGGCTTACAATGAAAAAAATCACAATTCCTAATATGCACTTTGTTACTACTGTGATGGATTGCAAAGAAATAACATTTTCCCCTTGTTTGAGCTGCTGGTGAATAATAACAACCTTATCTGAGGGAATGGTGAAATTTAGGAGAAAATTCACTAATACTGTTAATGACAGTATGAAGTCTTTATGAAATTAGTTATTGTAAAGGGAATTTCTGAGTTGAGTGGGAATGTTAAAATAGATTATCTGCAAACCTCCAAATTTAAATATATACAATTGCTGATGATAAGAGCTAACATCTGTGGTCATTTATGTGTAAGCCTGCAACCACTCTATGAGATAGGTGATGTTATCTTCCCCATCCTAGGGATGAAAACCAAGGCATCAAGGAGCAAAAGAACCTCAATCAGCAAGTGGTGGGTCTGTGATATAAACACAGGAGGTCACCATCCATGTCTGTGCTCTGAACTACTGCTGTACTTCCTAAGAACTCTCACTGTTATTAATTCTATCAGTGATTTAAGCTGAAAAATTGGTGCATGATCTTTTTTCCTCCATTTTTCTTAATTATAAAGCCACTGTGCCATCTAGAGGCTATAGTGAATATATGTAGTGCTCTAGCATATGCTACTGTGTGTGCATTCATACTCCATGTGTGATGGAGAGAGAGAGTGTTATGTTTGAATATAGAATGTCCCCTAGAAAAGCTCATGTCTTGGTAATGCAAAAATGTTCAAAGGTGAAATAATTGAATCATAGGGATCCTAATCTCATATAAATCCATTGATGGACTAATAATTTGAATGTATTTATTGGTTGGTAACATAGGCAGGTGGTGTGTTACTGGAGGAGGTAGGTCACTGGGGGCATAGCCTTTGTGACTATCTATATGTCCCTTGCCCCCTCCTCTTGTTCTTTCTGCTTCCAGCCTCCATGGTGTGAGGACAGTGCCCCTCAAGAGTACCCTGCTTCCACCACCATTTATGCTTCTGAGCTGGCCCTATGTACTGGAACCCTGAGCCCCAATAAATCTTTCTTCCATGGAGTTTTGTTGGTCAGGTATTTAGATCACAATAGTGAGAATGTTAACCTAAACATGAAGAAAGGGAGGGGAGAGGGGTAAAATGGGGTAGGGGAGGCAAGGAGTAGCAACACAGATACATAAAAAATGACTGCTGTGTGAACTACAAAGAAATCTCTCGATGGATATTTTGGAAGATTTTCAATAAAATTACTCCTATTATCACTACCTGTGGTACCTTTTGTATGAGTTCTGTGACTCTAGTGATGCTCAGATTTTCTTTGCCACACATGAAAGCCACACTGTGGAGGGTGGCTCTGTATGGTAGTCTTCTATACCAAGAACAGTGGTAAGGAGAAAAATGCATCCAAAGACTATCATCGCCTCAGTGAAATATTTTCACATGAATGTTTGGGTGTGTGAAACTGACTAATTTTACTGTCAGAATCACTAGCCCCTGAGCTGGGCCCTGTGGCTCATGCCTCTAATACAAGTACTTGAGAGGCTGAGACAGGAGGATCACAGGTTTGAAGATAGCCTCAGCAACTCAGTGAGGCCCTCAACAACTTAGTTTCAAAATAAAAAGGGTTTAGGGTACAACTCAAAAGTAGAAGGCACCTGCCTTTGATCCCTAGTACCCAATGGATAAATAAATAAGTCACTAGCCCCTGTTATTTCCACAAAGATATTAGCATTGACATTAACATCAGGAAGCCATGATTCATTCATTCCTACTGTCTTCTTTCTTTCCTTTATTCCTTTTGACATTTCATCATGCATTCACTCAAGTATTTAGTGCATGCTTAATTTGTGCCACGTTCCATTCCTAGCACTGGGATGCAGAAATGAAAACAAAGAGACAAAAATCCATGTCTGTATGGAGCTTACATTCTAGTAGTGGAAAAACAATTAAAATTAAAAGCAAAATATATGATAGATCCAATAGTGGTAAGTACTATGGGGAAATAACAAAAACAAGGGAATGGGAATGAGAACCAAGTGAGAGATGAGGGAGGAGCCAGGAAAATCCCAAGGCGAAGGAGACATCTGAAAGGTATGTGGAAATGATGTCAAAAACATCTGAATGCAGAGCATGTAATCTACATCCAATCATATAATTTTTTTCTACTTAACGCCTTTAATGCTTTCTCTGTCTTGATAAAATTCTAATTCTTTGACCTCCTTGGTCTTTCTCTTTCCTTCAGCAATTTTCTACTTCTTTAGCTTATGGTCTTCCCTTTCTGTTCCTCCAAACCCTATCCTTCACCATGCTGAAGAGCTATCAGTTTTCCTGTTTCCTGATGGTTTTCCACACCTTTCTATGTAGAGTGGGATGGAAATGGAAAGAATAAGGAAAGTTATGGGAAAATAACTACATTGAGGTGAACCCATCATACCTACTTGTCATTTTCGTGAGCATTCTGCAGTGACTACTTTTCCTTGATTTTGTCAAGAAGTAGTACATTCAAAGTGCATGCCTAAGACAGAAAAATTGCTGGTTCAAGGCCAGGCTCAGCAACTCATCAAGACCCTGTTTTAAAATTAAAAAATAAAAATAAAATAGGACTAGGGTGTGGCTTGGAGGTAGATGCTCCTGGATTCAATCCCCAATACCACACACACATACAGATAAACACACATACACACAAAGTATTATGCTCAAATAGTCACATATGACTAATTTATTTCACTCTATGTGTGTATGTATGTATTAGATGTACTTTATAGATAATGTGGCATGAATGAATGAAAGGTATCACTTTCTATAATACCTCACCAAAAAATAAGGACATTAATTTCATCAAGAATTCCTACGCCAGAGATAGGAATAAAAAAAGGGCTGGGGACTGATTTTCTATATATCATTGTTCTTCTCTGTCAATTCTTTTACATGAAATATACTGGATATTTTTAGTAGGATAATTCTCATGCAGTAAAATTATTGATTGACACAATCAATATATCAACAGAAAATTTGCTGAATATTCATTCCCTTTTATAAGCTATTTTTCATCCAATTTTATTTTTAGATATAAAAAGATTTAAATCACAAAGAATATAAATGTGTATGTATTATGACATTTCAACTTGATTTCATTCTTTAATGCTGCATACTTTTGGTATGGTTTTGTAAAAAATTACCATATTAGTAACTTTTAAACCAGAGGATTGACTGTATGGTACCACATTATGTCCCTCATATTTATAGTTAGAGAACCCAATGTGAGATAGAAAGCTTTCAATGTAGATATTAAAAGTTGTTATTTTTCTATATTCTATTATTTTGAAAAGGATTCTGTCATGTTTCTTTTTATTCCTATAATTTGTCCTGTTACCACTCAGAGAATGTTTATGAGTGGATCCTATAGAAATTAATACCTCAGGTTTTACACATGTATTTTAAGCATATATATGTGTGTACATATATACATATATATATGTACTGGGGCTTGAACCCAAGGGCATTCTGTCTCTGAGCTACAACCCAGCTCTTTCTAGTTTTTATTTTGAAACAGGGTCTCATATCATTAAGTTGCTGAAGATGGCCTTGGACCTGCAATCTTCCTGTCTCAGCCTCCCAAGTACTGGGATTACAGGTGTCTGCCACCATGCCTGGCTAAGTATATGTACTTTTAAGCATGCATTAAAGATTATATGTTTAAGCATTTTTGAGATTATTTTATTTTTCTTATCTAATGTTATTTAGGAAATTTTGAATATGTGCTGCTTTTGTGTATTCTATTACAGAAGGGAAAATAGGTGACTTTCATGTTCAATTCAGGAGGACTGTTGCAGGGCTGTGGTTGTGGCTCAGTGGAGGAGTACATGTTCAGCATGTGCAAAGTCCTGGTTTAATCCCAGAACAACAAAAACAACAACAAAAAGAGTATAGTGTCAAAAGCAATAATGGTGATTATTGTCATTCCCATGTCCACAAAGATTTTTGAGATCAGAGTTCATGCTGCCATTCAATAGTGTTGTGGATTTTAAAATATACCCGAACCATAAAGTTATTGATGTTTAGAAAAAATGGATTGTTAAAAACACATTTGTGGCAGTCATACTTTTTAAGGAAGACATACTTTCTTTGTTTCAGCTCATTTTAGAGGATTGTGCTGTTCCAGATATAAATTTTGGCTTTCAGAACTGGTAGTTTTCATCACCCATTTGGCATATAGGGAAAAATATTCCATCATTTGGAATTTGGAACATTCCAAATTCATTTGGAATTTGTGTGCTGGGCTTTATTAAAATGGGTGACTATCACAAAATGTAGGCAACTTGTATTCAGAGAACACCACCCCATCTAGGAGCTTACAGGGCTTTTCACCCTCCCTTTTTAATTAGTTTATTTTTCGGTGGTCTGGGGATTGAACCCAGGGGTGTTCTACCTCTGAACCATACCACCAGTCCTATTTAATTTTTTATTTTTAAATAGGGTCTTGCTAAGCTGCGGAGACTGTTCACAAGCCTGCAATCCTCATGTCTCAATCTACCAAGTACTGGGATTACAGGTGTGCACCACTGTACCCGGCTTCCCCTCCCAGATTTTACCTGAAACATTTATTTTACTTTTATTTTTAGATCAGGGGTCAGCAAAGATTTTTATGCAAAGGGCTAGGTAGAAATATTTTAGGTTTTAGTAACTATTTTTCCAGATTCTGTCAAACTACTAAACCCTGCTTTTGTAGTATAAAATCAGCCACAGACAATATGAGATGAAAAGCATGGTTGTATTTCCGAATAAAATTTTTATTCGAGCATAGCTAAGCTAAGAATGGTGGAGAATGCATATAATCCCAGTACTTGGAGGCTGAGGCAGGAGAATCACAGTTTCAAGGCTAGCCTCAGCAACTTAGTGAGGTCTTTAGCAAATTAGTTAGCTGCTCACATTCAGTTCACAGGCTAGAGTTGGCTGACCCTTGGTCTATACTCAGGTAATGTTTTGAAAGTGAATTAACTCTGTGATTTTGACTCTTCTGTCTCTAACCATGCGTGATAAATCAGACATTATTCATTGAAATTTTCTATGAAAAAAGCATATCATCTTTATGTTATTATGTAGCTTACTGTCAAAAGGGGCTCCTGGATGAATAAGATTTAACAGGAAAGGTAGAAAGCTTTGAACTTTTGAGTGATCAAGATGACTGGAATGACAGTCAAAGCATGAGGTGGAGACAAAGGAGTGACAGCCTCTGTCACGGAATTCTAACCCAGGAATGCTGGCTCATGTAATCTCCTGCCTATTTTTCATCCTACACAGTCAATCTTAAAGTGGAAGTTATTATTGGATATTTTTTTCTTTCTATTTTTATTATGCTGCTCCAAGCCACCATTATCTTGGTCCTGGACATAAGCAATAGTCTCTAATTAGTCTTCATGTTTTCCTTCTTGCTCGTTCAAATTCCTTCTCCACAAAAGGAGATTATATATATGGGTTTTAGGATTATCCAGCCTTGCTCTAGAAAATGTGTTCTGTGAATATTAGTTGTTACCTAGATGTGGAAGTTGTTATTGGCTTTTTCTTTGAACTCAAAGGAGAGCCTACCTTTGAATTCTCAATAATTATAATTCAGCTGATAAGAGATGGCTGTGCTAGAACTAAGCTTAATGATGGAATATTTTTCCCTGAATACTCATTAGGGCTTTGGTTAACTTTTTCTTTGTACTTGAGAAACTGCTCAGCTGAAATAGAGGGACTCAGTTGGGCTCCAGGTAGTTAATAAACTCTTCAGTGGAATTAATACCACTTTTAATTTCTTACAAGAACTTTATCTCTTTTATTTTTCTCACGGGGGAAAAAACCCTTGAGGTGAAAATGCAGATATTCAGACCTGGAAATGCGGCCAAATAAAAATTCTATCTCCTAACCCCCAGGGCTTTTCCTACTTGTGCTTCCTGCATTTATTTATCAGCACATTCTCTTGAAATGTACCTTTGAAATACAAAGGGTTATGTATACTTTAAGCTGTTTATCATATGTGAGACTTGGTTTTTAGTTAGTACGAAGGAGAATTAATGATGATGATTTCTAAGTTGGTTGTAAAGGAGGTGGTGCAATTCCCAATGCAGAAAGCCCAGAGCCATTTTGTCATTGTTGTTATTGTCATATTCATGTCAGGACTTTTCCAGGCAAAATCCATATATCATCTCATTCTATCTCACTCAGTCTCGAAGCATGCTCCTCGAGCTGCTTGTAGCCATTACTATTTTCCAGGTGAGGAACCAGGGTTTCACAGCTGATTTTCCAGAAGATAGGACTATAATTTAAACCCTTAAGTTTCATGGTTTGGATTTATTGCAATTTTTCTTAGGTCATGATTGAACTAAAATATAGAAGGAGGTCCAATATCCATGGGGCCTACCCAATTAAGAATAATACTTAATCCAGGTCTTAAGACAGCTTATTTTCTAGTGGAATTGAGGAGGAGACAGATAATGTGTGAGAGAGTAATCACAATTCAAACAGAGGAAATGCTGGTACAGACATTATAAAGTGCTATGAAACCCAGGAGATGAAGCAGTTAATTCTGCTTGTGATCGTGGAAGAAGGACATCACTATAAAAAGATGGCATTTGAAACCGTACTTGAAGGTTAAGTAGGAGCTTGAAAGGTGGAAAAGGCAAATCACTTGGGAGGGAAGAACTAATTTCTGCCTCAGATGTAGAGGATTCTGAAAGATCCAGGCACATTTAGGTAACCCATCCTGATGGCAGAAACAAAGGGTGGAAGGAGAAAAGGACAAGCAAGGCAGGTGGCATCATTAAGAGTATCTGCACACAAACACGCTGCATTTCCAATTATATCTCAGAATAATTACAGATCTCAAAGGCTTTCAGTGGCAAGAAATGAACATACTTATCTTTGATTATGATAAAGTTTACTACCTGAATGGTGGAAGGAGAGCTACATGGGTGGGTGACCATGAAAGTGATCACTGAAATCTTTAAGTCTGAGATCCCAGAATGATTAGAATGAATTAGAAGTGAATTCTAGAGCCATATCACACATGGAAAGGGTTGGCTTGAGTGACTTAGGGGATTTAGGAAGTGCAGGATTGTCAAAGATCAAGGTTTCTAGTTTGGGAGTTTGCATGGGTAATACTTTATTAAGTAAGAATTTATAGCAATTTACACTCTCAAAAATTTTTTAAAATAATTTATTGGTGACTTATAGTCTCACGTCATAATGTAAATCATATTGACAGTGACATACATTCACACAGCACTGGTAGGCTTTCCTCCAGCTCCCTCCCCTTACCCCTTTCCCCACACAGGGTACTGAGATTGACATTGGTATTCTCACATAGGTACATAAACCTAATGGTAGTAATTCCTTCACTGATCCTGTCTTCCCCTTCCCCTACCCCTTCCCCTTTTTCTTCCCCAAGACCACCTCCCTGGCTCCACTGAAGTTTCTCCTCCATTATTTGGAGTCCCTCTGGTATCCTAATCATGCCCTAGCTTCCACATATTAGACAAAGCATATGATCCTTCTGTGACTGGCTAATCTCACTTAACATAATGTTCTCCATGCCCTTCCATGTCCCTGCAATTGACATACTTTTGTTCTTCTTTATTGCTGAGTAGAATTCTATTGTATGGATATCCCATAATTTTGTAATCCATTCATCTGTTGATGAACACCTAGATTAGTTCCATAATTTGGTTATAGTGAATTGTTCTGCTATGAACATGGATATGCACATATTACTGTCATTCTCTGATTTCAGTCCCTTTAGAAAGATGCTCAGGAGTGCAATAGCTGGATCATATGGTGGGTCTATTCCCAGTTTTCTTAGGAATCTCCACACTAATCTCCATAGTGGCTGAACTAATTTGCAATTCCACTAACAGTGTAGAAGAGTTCCAATTTCCCTACATCCTCATCAGCATTTATTGTTTTTTGACTTCTTAATGATTGCCATTCTGGTTTGGGTTAGATGGAATCTCAGTGTAGTTTTGATTTGCATCTCCCTGATTCCTAATGAAGTTAAATATTTTTTCATGAATTTATTGACCTGGTATTTCTTCTTCTGTGAAGTGTCTATTTAGTTCAATTGCCCATTTCTTGATCAAGGTATTTTTTTAGTGTAAAGTCTTTCACGTTCTTTGTATATTCCAGATATAAGGTCTTATAACTCGCAAAAATCTTCTCCCATTCTGTAGGCTTTCTCTTTTGAGTCCTTTGGATTCCTTTGATGAGCAGAAACTTTTCAGTTTAATATCACCCCTTTCTGAGCTATGGGGGTCTTGTTGATGTTTCTACCTGTGCCTATATGTTGGAATGTTGGACCTATGCCCTCCTCTAGTACCTTCAAAGGCTTGGTTCTAATTTCCAGGTCTTTGATCCATGTCAAGTTGACTCCTGTGCAGGTTGAGAGGTAAGGATTTAGTTCAATTTTTCTACAACTGGATAAGTTTTCCCAAAACCATTTGTTGAAAAGGCTGTCTTTTCTCCAACATATGTGTTTGGCACCTTTGTCAAAAATCAGTTGGCTATAAGTGTATGGATTTGTTTCTGTGTCTTCTGTTCCATTGGTCTATGTGTCTGTGTTTGTACTAATACCATGCTGTTTTTATTACTATAGCTCTGTAGTATAATTTGAAGTCAGGAATTGTGATACTTCCTACATGGTTCTTATTGCTGAGAATTGATTTGATTATTCTGGATCTTTTGTTTCTCCATATGAAATTTATGACTGATTTCTCTAGATCTGTGAAGAATGACATTGGTATTTTGATAGGGATTGCACTGATTCTATAGATCACTTTTGATAGAATAGCCATTTTGATAATGTTTATTCTGTCTATCCAAGAGCAAGGGAGATCTTTCCATCTTCTTGGTTCAATTTAGGTAGGCTGTATGTGTCTCGAAATCTATCAATTTCTTCCATGCTTTCCAGTTCATTGGAGTATTAATTTTCAAAATAGTTTCTGATGATCCTCTGGATTTCCCCACTGTCTGTGGTGATGTCTCCTTTTGCATTTCTCATGTTAATAATTTGTGTTGATGCTCTTTATATTTTGGTTAGGTTGGCTAAGGGTTTGTTAATCTTTTCAAAGAATCAGCTTTTTGTTTGTTGATCTTTTGTGTTATGTTTTCAGTGTTGCCGTGGGTCCTGTTTCCAGCCCCATATAAAAATAATTAGCCAGAAAAATCTGAATGCACTGATAAAGTAGGTTTTATTAGAATGACAGGGGAGTACCTCACACACAGAGAAGAATGAGACAGAGTGCTCAAACGAGACACTCTCATCTTCTGGACCTTAGAGTCTTATATATGGATTTTGGCTTCCGTATCTTGTGGGCAATGGGATGTGGGAACAAACTGATCTGTCACAAAAAGATGGATGTGGGACCAAGCTGGTCTGTTACAACAGGATATGTCTTTATTAGCCATTTGGATGAATGATCACAGGGCCTTTTTCTGAATCCTGACTGCCTAAGACTGGAACATTCCCCACTCTCTTATAGACTTGCATACATTCCCAGGCATAGGATTGTGAGAATTGTATGTCCAGTCTGGCTGCTTTGAGTTGGAAAGGGACAATGTGGGGCTCCAGCCTTAGGGTGCATGCAAGTAATATGTCACACTGAGGAATGTCCCAGATCACCGCAACCATCCAATGGACGCTTGTGGATGTTCATTCGTCGTTCCATCTGGAGCTTGATGGCTTTAATCATGTTGGAGACAAACTTGACCACATTATTTAGTAGACATGGTCTTAATATAAACATGAATAGAATGGCCACTAAGGGTCCCAAAGAAGTAGGAACCAAGCCATGGAGGGTAAAAAAGACAGCTTCACATAGTGAGGAAGTGTTGACTCTATTGAAGTTGTATAACAAAGATGCTTGCTCAGATATTTTGTTAATGTTGGTCTTGACTATCCCTGATGTATTAATGTAGGTGCAATAGGTTTTGTGTAAGGTCGCACATATGCCACCTTTGTGTGGAAGTAGATAATCAAGGCCATTTGGTTATCAAATACCACCCCTACCAGGGACTCCTGTGCTGTTTTAAGCCCATGGAGGGCATTGACGATGGTGACCATGAAGGTTTCAAGAGTACAGGCTATATTTTTAATAGTGGTCTCATGATATGCAAACCCTCCCCAAGGTGCTAGTAATCCCATGGCTAATGGGGCCTCTGCCTTAGGAGCAGTGATTCTCTCTTAATGCATGGCAGTGTCCTTGTCTTGTTGAATACATTTACCATATATAAGTTGTAGGTCACCTGACCCAGAGGACACTGGCCTTGGAAGTACTTATTGTAGATGCAGTAATAAGTTAAAACTGTATGAGGGAACTGAAAAGAGGCTGCCAGAGAGTTAGAGATGGGGAGTTTATTTTGAGGGTGACCATACAGGAAGAGATATATGATGGGAGCACAGGATTGTTGGTAGGTAGAACCTCTAAACCTCCGAGTAAAGTTATTGAGCCATGAGGGTATTTTGTCAGAGTTGGGAGATAGTAATCCTCCTCCCTGTAGGTGAGAATAGTTGGCAGAACAGCCTAAATTAGGGAGATATTTTTGTTCCCATCCTCTCCCAGGGATCCTGCCCACACACCAC
This sequence comes from Glis glis, assembly GCA_004027185.1. Taxonomy (NCBI): domain Eukaryota; kingdom Metazoa; phylum Chordata; class Mammalia; order Rodentia; family Gliridae; genus Glis; species Glis glis. The sequence continues at coordinate 32,587 of PVJS01011888.1, forward strand.
AGTGAGAAATATTATATGGATCATATTCTTTAGGGCACCAATGAGTCTGATTAGCTTGGCAAGTACTCTAATGGGTCCAGTTGGAGACAGGAAGTATGGATGTGCAGAGGGGGAGACCCATGCAAGGCCTTGTAGCAACGTGTTTAGTAGACCATTTGGATTCTGAAAGAGACTTGAAAGAGAGTGGGAATTTCAGTGAAAACAAGCAAGATGAGGGTGACATTTGGTTATGCCTTGGCCGTTGCAGGTACAGCAGTAGGTGTTACTAGTGCAATGATAAAACCCAACTGCTATGTTTTTGGAAAAGTTTGCTCATGGTAACAAATCAAAACAGGTTAGATTGGGAGTTTTGACATTAGGGAGACTAGCCAAGAATGGCTCAGATCCAAGGAGGCATTATGTAAGTAGACTGGCTTGGGAGAGTTGCTAACAATCTTTAGTAGGTGAGGGGTATTCTTAGAAATGGGTTGGGAATTACATATCCAACATCTTTTAATGACTCACCTTCTGCTATTCCTTGGGTTAAGTTCTAAAATTTTGTGAGCCCAGAATAGATCTAGTTTTCCTGAAAGAGTCATTTCCAACCCCAATATAGCAAGTGTTACAAGGCAGAGTTTAGCAGTGGTCATGGTTGAATCCCTCGGGTAACACACATAGGATCCTCAGCAAGGAACAGGGTTATTGCTACACCCAAAAGGGCCACACCCCAAAAGAAAGGAAATTGAAGGGCAGCACCATCAATCATGTGTCTACTTATCACCGGGTGTCTTCTTGAACAGGTGCTTGAGTCCATCTGTGTCTCACAAAAATATTCTGGAGTAGTCTCGGGTGTGTCAGGGTCAGTGATGGATCTTCAGGTGTCCACCACTTGACACTGGTATGGTACATGCAGAAATCAATATCAGGCACCTTAATGGTGGCAGGGGTAGAGAAAATGACAGAATATGGGCCATTCTGGGAGTTTTCCTTTTTGTCTATACATTTTATTAGCATTAGGTCCCCTAAAGAGAACAAAGGTTCTCCTTTTTCTTCTGGTACCTTTTGGAGTTCACCCAAGGCTTGTTGATAAGTAGCCAACTGGGTGATATAGTCTGCTAATATCTGGGATTCTGAGTCTAAGACTATATCCTGAAACAGGCCTCCCATATAATTTTTTGAAGGGTGTAAGATTTAATTTTTCAGGCATGTTGCAGATTTGCATTGGAGCCATGGGGAGTAATTGCCACCAGTGGGCTTGTATGTCTTGAACCAACTTAAGGAGGTGTCTTTTCAATATCCCATCGGCCCTTTCTACTTTCCCAGAGGATTGTAGATGCCAAGCACAGTGTAGATTGAAGTCAATACCCAAGGTCTGAGTAACACCTTGAGTAACCTCAGATTTGAAGGCTGACCCATTGTCCATTGTCACTTTGTACTGAGTGGGGAACTCTGAAATGGGGAATGATTTCTAGAATTTTTCTTACCTCTTGTGCTTTTTCTGATTTGCAAGCAAAGGCCTCTACCTACCCCATGAATGTATCTACCATCACCAACATCACTCTGTGTCTTCCCTCCTGGCATGTGAGTAAAATCAATTTTCCAATCTTTCCCTGAGTATGTACTCCCTTACTGCTTTCCTGGTGAACTCAATAGACTATTTTGTGGGTTAATACTAAGGCAGATTTCACATCCTGTACAATGTGGCTCATTGTTTCCTGTAACTGCTCTCCCATGAAGAGCCTTGAGGCTAGTCTTAAGGAATTATCTCTCCCCAGGTGGTGTATTTGATGGAGGGTTTTAAGTTTTTTCAATTGTAAGTTTTAAGGTAGCCATATCCTTTCATCAGAGGTAACCCACCATCCTCAATAGTCCATAGTGCACCCCTGTTGTTTAGCTTTGGCACTTTCTCCTAAGGAGTACAAAGGCTTCATGTTGGATAGCAATGACCCCTCCCACAAGATGAGGGCAGAGAGTCATTGTGAATGGGCAGGTGGCAGCCTCTTGGGCTGTCTTATTAGCCAAATCATTACCCTGAGTGACCAGATCTATACCTTTTGATGACCCCTGCCATGACTTACAGCTACTTGTTTTGGTCGTAGGACAGCCATTAATAAGTCCATAATGTGGGACTTGTGTCTAATAGGGAATCCAGATGAAGTAAGAAGCCCCCTTTACTTCCATATAGCTGCATGGGCATGAATGACTAGGAAGGCTTATTTGGAATATATATATATATATAGATAGATAGATAGATATAGATATAGATATAGATAGATATTAACCCTTTTCCCATCAGCCATATTAAGGGCCTTGGTCAGCGCTATTAGCTTGGCCACTTAACACCTGTGGAGGGTGGCAGTGGCCCTGCCTCTCTTACTTTAAGGGTATAGTGATGGTATAAAGGTGTGTTAACATCTCTTTGCATGACTGGATGGGGCCTTCCATGTCTCCAGGTATGAAAGTGGATGGGTTGAGGACCATACATTTCTTTAAGCATATATCAGATTTGTTATAAACATAGCCTGATATTTAAGGATGTGGCTGTCTGAGAGCCACAGGGGCCCTTTTGATCCTAATAGGGTCCTGAGATCATGAGGAGTTTGTACTGTAAGAAGTCTCCCTAATGTTAGTTTTTGGGCCTTGGGGACTAGGGTACCTACTGTGGCCTTTTCCCTTAAGCAAGCTGGCCAGCTGCAAACTGCAAGGTCAAGTTCTTTGCTGAGATATGCTACTGGATGTGGAGTTCCTTCCTTATCTTGTGTCAACATTCCCAATGCCATCCCCTTCTTTTTTGAGATGTATAAATTGAATTTATCTTGTGTAGGCAATCTGAGGGATAGTGCCTCACTCAGGGCCTGTTTTAATTTTTCAAATGCCTACTTTGCTTTGGGGGGCACTCTGGGAGTTTAGGACATTCCTGGAATACTTTAAGGAATCTGTACAAGAATCGTGCTATTTCGGCATAGCCCAGAATCCATATAAAGCAGTAACCTGCAGCTCCACCAAATCCCCAAGGTTATCATGGGGTGCTAGGGAGACAGAAACCAAGTATAGGCTGCACTCTCTCTGGCCCTAAAATGCAAGTCCACCCTTAGTATGATCCCCAAGTAAATAACTTGGGTCTCACAAAATTGAGCCTTTTTCTTTGAAATTTTATAGCCTCTTTGAGCTGAAAGTTTAGAAGAAATTGTTTTCTCCTCACAATCCCTTAGGAAGACACAAGCCAATAGAAGGTCATCCACTTATTGGAGGAGTGTGGCCCAGGGGGAATTCTAATGCTCTAGGTCCCTAGCCAAGGTCTGCCCAAATATGTGCAGGCTAACCCTGAACCCCTGGGACAACACCATCCAAGTTAACTGGCATCCACCACCCCTGGAGTCCTCAAAGGCAAAAAGAATCTGGCTATCTGGATGGAAAGGAATGCAGAAAAAGACATATTTTCAATCCAGACAGAGTAGTACTGGGTTCTGCTGGGAATTTGTGCCAGTAAGGTATATGGATTAGGAACCACCAAGTGCAGTGGGACCACTGTCTCATCGATAAGCCTGAGATCTTGTACAAAATGCCATCTGTCCTTCCCTTTATGCACACCCAGCATAAGGGTGTTATAGGGACTGATGCATTCTATCAATAAGCTCAAGCTTAACAGACAATTTACAATGGGCATCAGTCCTTCCTTTACCTCAGCTCTAAGAGGGTATTGTTTTTTGTCTGGATGGATACTTCAGCATAAGAGCACAGGTTTAGTGGAAAGGGCCTGTCACACAGTTCTGCCATCTGTTGCATTGATATATCTATTTCCTAGGAAGAAAATTCTAGGTGATTCTGAAGGGAGAGTCCCACCTTGGTTTTTAGCATTATATTTCTTCCCAACAGTAGAGCTGGGGTTTCTGGTATGACTAAGAAGGAATGAGAGAAATGGAGGTCACCCCAGGAGCAGGCTAAGTCTTGAGTAAAGAAGTGTTCAAGGGGCTGGACTGATATGCCCCGAAATGACATTTTACGAGAGGATCTTGGACGAGGGGAAAAAGGCAATGTGGAGAGTCTGGCACCCATGTCCACAAGGAACAGGATAGTTTGATCCCACAGGCTCTTCAGTCTTGACCCAGGTGGTGGGAGCCTGGACAGTAGCCCTGGACCCATCATTGGGGACTTGGGACCAAGGATGTCAGATCCATCTGGATCTGGGGGCACTCAGACTTCCAGTGGTCCTCCTTACACAATGGACAGGGTTTTGAGGGGCATCTGTGTCCTCCTTGCTGAGGACATTCACATGTGAAATGCCCCAGCTTCCCACCCTAAAACAGACCTGAGCCTGGACTCCCGTGGGAGTGGTGACCACATGCATGGCAGCCAGAATTTCTCTGTGGTATCTTTCCTTCTGTTTTTCCCTTTCCAAGTCTCTGTTATAATAAACCAAATTGGTAGCCTGCCTTAGTTGATCCAAAGTGGATTTTTCAGGATCTGACACCAGCTTTTGGAGCTTCTTCCTTACATCAGGTGCAGATTGAGTCAAAATTTTATCTCTAAGTTTGGCCTCCCCTTCTATTGATTCTGGGGTCAAATTAGTGAATTTAACCATGGCTTCCTTGGGACTTTCCAGGAAGGTCATTGAAGGTTCTTTTGGGGCCTTGATGTATGGCTGCCAGCTGTCCATAATTTGAAGGGTTTAACTTTAGCTTTTCTCAATCTTTTTATACCATATAATTAACGACTTCTCTCCCACTAGTGTCTTACATCCTCTGGGTCCCATTTAGGGTCCTTAGTGGGAACAGCATCGGCCCTAGGGATGGGAGGTTCTTGTTTTGGGATTTTGAGTGGCATAATAATTGTTGCCCGCCTCCTGGGTTCCCTGATAAACTCACTCCCTTTCCAAGAATGTTAGGGTTTGGTCTAGGAGCAGTGTTATGACCTTTCAAATGAGGTTGTATAAGGAGGTAAGTAGCTGGAAGGCCTATACATATTCGTCAGGGTTGTTCATATAGCTACCAATGTCTTTTCTGATCTTAAGCTCGGCCAGTGAAAACAGTTTCTGGGTAATTTGGGGTCCAAATTCTCCTTCTTCTACCACCACAAAGGGAAACATTCCCCCTTATCCCCATGATACTGGCCCTGATTCTTTTTTCTTAGCCTTGGATATCTCCAGGGTCTCTGGGTCATGAGGGGGTATTATCATGATATGAGGGGGGAATAGTCAAGCATGGTTCCATGGGTCCGAGGTGGGACTCCAGAGGTTCCATGGCTCCTACAGTGCTGTCATCCTGTCTCTCCATGGCCATTTGTTCTTTGGACCCTGTCTTGGCTGTTGTTACCAAAACTGTCTCCACTCTAATTTTTTAATAAGTCTGGATGGTCCTGGAGACAAAAGAGCTGAATATATGCCACCTCCCCACACTTGCCCTCCTTCCTACAGAATAGGTCTAGCTGCAGGATAGTGTTATGGTTTAGGCTTCCTGCAGTAGTCAGTTCTCTCTGTCCCCCAGTGAGTATTTTGGCCACGCTTAAATGCAGAAGTAAATGAGAGCTTTTTTTTGTTAGGGTCTGGGGATCAAATTTATCTCAATATTGGAAGATGCATGCGAGGGGAGTTCGAGTTTCCACGTTGGACTGCTGGGATCCCACCTATGAGACAGAGTACTTGTTGTAGGGTGTTCTCAGGAGGTCGCCTTCCTCCTTTGCACCCTGTGATAGAAACCTAGTCAGGGACAAGTCTGACCAGGCATCATCCGTGGGCTTCGTTAGAGTGGTCTCACAGTCCACCTGGGATGGCCTCTATGAGCGTGGGACTTTGCGACTATTGCCCCAGCCTCTATTCATCCTTCCCTGGCTGTTATCCCAGCTCTCTTTGTCTGGGTGAGGTAACATATATCCTCTCTTATATCCCAGACACTGCTCATATTTCCAATTAATAAAACATTGCAGCTCCCCAAACACTTGCAGCAGCCACACACAGATGGTGGCTACAAGGGCTAAGATCTTGAGTGTGGGAGGATCCTGCCTTTCACCTGTCTTTTTACACTTTAAGGAGAATGTGGCATGGGTTAGATAAGGATAAAGGCCTAAGGATGACAGGAGAGCAGTAACAGTTACCCACATTGGACATTTCTTCTCCCTGAATCCTTACATAGAAGGTCCAGGAAGGGTCCAGAGTCCCTCCTGCCTACCCTATAGTAGTTATAGGGATGATTCACCTCCCCTGGAGATTCAGATTTCAGCTTTCTTATCTTGTGGAAAATGGGATGCAGGAACAAACTGGTCTGTCACAACAAGATGGATGTGAGACCAAGCTGGTCTGTTACAACAGAATATGTCTTTATCAGTCATTTAGATGAATGCTCACAGGGTCTTTTTCTGAGTCATAACTGTCTGCGACTACAACATTTTGTACTTTTATTTTATTTTTTGTTCTCTATTTAATTGATTTCTGCTCTAATTTTAATTATCTCCTGCCTTTTATTGGCTTTGGTATTAGATTGTACTTGTTTTTCCAGGTCCTTGACGTATGTCTTTAGGTTATTTATTTGGTGAGTTTCTGTTTTTGTTTTTTTAATTTGGTCATTCAATGCTATAAAATTTCCTCTGAAAACCACTTTCAATATATCCCATAGATTTTGGTATGTCATGTCTCTATTTTTGTTTAATTCTAGAATTAATTATTTCTCCCCTTATTTCTTCTCTGATCCAGTCCTCATTTAAGAGTGTTTCGAGGCCGGCTGTGGTGGCGCACGCTTGTAATCCCAGTACTTTGGGAGACGGAGACCAGAGGATCCGGGTTCACGGCCAGCCTCAGCTCTCTCTCTCTCTCTCTCTCTCTCTTTCCCTGTCTCTCTCTCTCTCTACTTAGTTAGGCCCTTCGCACCTTTGTGAGACTCGGTTTTAAAATAAAGTATAAAAAATAGGGCCGGGGGTGTAGCACGGAGGTAGTACGCCCCTGGGTTCAATCCCCAGTACCGCAAAAAAAAAAATAAGAGTGTTTCATTCAGTTTCCATGTATTTGTGTAATTTCTTTTGGTCTTCCTGTTGATTTCTACTTTCATTCCTTTATTATCTGAAAAAATGCAGAGAATTATATTACATTTTTTGAATTTGCTGGTACTTGCTTTATGGCCCAGAATGTTGTCTATTTTGGAGAAAGTTCCATGAACAGCTGAAAAGAATGCCTATCAGCTATTGTTGGTTGGAATATTCTGTATATGTCTATTAGGTCTGTTTGGTTTATAGTGTTCTTTAGGTCTCAAGAGTCTTACTCATCTTATGCCTGGAAGACCAATCTAGTGGTGTGAGTGGTGTGTTGAAGTCTCCCAATATTATTGTATTTGGGTCTATTTGAGATCTGATATCCCAAAGAAATTGTTTTGTAAAATTGGGTGCATCCACCTTTGGGGCCTAAATGTTTACTATCATTATATCTTCTTGCTCGATTGTTCCTTGTATTAATAAGAAGTGACCTGCTTTGTCTCTTCTGATGTATTTTAGCTTTAAGTTTGTTTTTTGGATATGAGCATTGCTACCCCTGCTTGTTTTCAGTCTCCATTTGCATGGTATGTCTTTTTCCTCTTTTCACCTTTAGCATATGGATATCTTTGGCTGTAAGGTCAGTTTCTTGCAAGCAGCATATAGTTGGATTATGTTTGTTAATCCACATTGCCAGTTTATATCTTTTAACTGGGGAGTTAAGACCTTTTGACATTCAATGTTATTATTGAGATATGATTTTTGTTTCCTTTAGTTTTGAATTCTACTTTCTCTTTGATTTAGTGTTATTTCTCCTTTGCTTAGTTGCCCATCTGGTGGAGGTTGCCCCTCCTCTGATTCTGGTATTTGCTTCTTTGTTCATCTTTTTGTTTTATTTTTTTAAGCATTTTCTCTAATGCTGGGTTGGCAGTCATGAATTCTTTTAGTTTCTGCTTGTCTTGGAAGGTTTTTATTTATCCATCACTTTTGAATGATATCTTTTCCGGATATAGTAGTCTTGGTTGGAAGTTGTTTTCTTTCAGGGTCTGGAGTACATAATACCAGTCCCTCCTGTCTTTTATGACTTGGGTTGAGAAGTCTGGAGTGATTTTCATTGTTTCCCCCTCTGAATGTCACCCATTCTTTTATTCATGCTGCTTTTACAATTCTTTCCTTGGTCTCTATGTTAGTCTTTTTGATTATCCTGTGGCATGGGAAGTTCTTCTTTGATCTTGTCTTGTTGGTGTGCTGAATGTCTTCTGTACATGCATGTCCAAATCTTTTTCTATCTTTGGGTAAGTCCCTGATGTTATTTTCCTGAAGAGGTTTTTGATACCCTTGGTTTGTGCTTCTAGACCTTCTTTGATTCCTATTTTCTGTAAGTTAGGTTGACTCATATTAATCCATATTTCTTGGATGTTCAGATCATGTTGTATTGTCTTTATAATTGTTGACTGTGTCTTCAGTTTTGAATGAGCTGTCTTCCAAGAGTGATATTCAATTTCCCATATGGTCTATCCTGACAGATGTGGTTTCAATTGAGGTCTCTAAATTATTGACTCCTTCATTTCACTTAAAGCCTTTTTTTGATTCTTACTTAGGACATCAATTTGTCAATTCATATTATTTTTCATTTTTTGTATACTTTTTTCTGATTTCATATCCGATGCCTTTGATCATATTGAAGATCAAAATTTGGAATTCTTCTGGCATTTTCTGCAGCTCAGTATTGGTGATCTCCCTTGTTGAGTTGTTTCCTCACTGTTCTTCATTTTCATGTTTTCAGGTTTGTATTTCTGTTGTCCTGGCATCTTCCTCTTTGTGTATGATTCCTGTGTCTATTTGTTATCCCTTTATATTAAGGTCTCTGCTGGGCATATATATTTGCCCCAATAAATCTGACTTATATAATTAAACTTTTGAGTTTTCCCCGTGGAGCCTCCTTACCAAGATTTAGTTATCAGGCAAACAGGAGTCTCTGATTGGCTGCAGGCTACCATCCTCTCCATGTCCAAACTCCGTAGGGCCAGAGACTATATGATGTTCTGTTCAGAGTCTGCAGCCTGCTGGTTGGGATTTAATGCCCACAGATACCATTACTGCTTTGCTTATTGCGAACCCATAAAACCTCAGAGCATGGACTTTGGTTCTCGTGGCCACTGGGCCTAAACTCAGCAGAGCCAGAGATGCTACATTCTGAGCTTGTGGCCTGGCTTGCTGAGCTTTGATGGCCCAGGGACACCATCTCTGATATGCTGGTTACAATCAAATAGATTGTTCAGTTATTTAGCCCCAGGGACATCACTGCTGCTCTGGGCAGCTGCGATCACATGAGACCTTCTTGGCCTCTGGCCTTGGTGCTTGTAGTGCCCAAACAAAGCTGGGTATGAGTTTATAGCTTTCTGAGTCTGCAACTTGTTGGCTGAGTTATTTCACCCCATAGATACCACATTTGGTGGTCCTGTGGTGATCTCTGGAGACCCTGAAAAGATGTGGTGAACTGCTGACTCTAGGTCCTTCCTGCCCAAATGTCCCTAGGGGCTATCTACTAATTCATGTTTCTGCTGTATCCGACTGTAGCCCCCACCCCCACCTCAGCAGGGGTGATTTGCAAACTCACAAACTCCATGGGTCTGTTTGTTGCCAGTCAATTCCCGGTGGTTGTATAGAGCAGGTTCCTGCTGGCACAGTTTGTTAGCTCACAGTCTTGATGAGAGCCACTTGGGTCTCTACAGTCAGAGATGAGTTCAGCTGCAGCCACAGGATTTTGCTGTGTGGTCTGGCTGAGCCATCTGGGGAGTCGAGTCTTGAGTTATTCAAGCATGGAGATAAGAATGTGGTTGCTTTTGATGATGGTCTGTAGTCACTGGCTCAACTAGATTCTATTGCTTCTCTGCTGGAGTTGGCCTCTGTTCACCACTGGTCCTGGAAGCCACCTGCTCTGGTACAGACTCACCAAGATGGTGCTACCTCCTCTCTCTGCTCATGAGGTGAAACACGTGGAACCCTTTTCAGTCTCCTGCTGTCTGTTCTGTGTAGAATTTCACTGTGTTTCAATTGTCATTCTTCTGTTAAGTTCTGGATGCTTTTCTTCCATTACCAAGAATCAGTCTTCCCGCTGGTTGATTTCCGAGTCTCATAGTACCCAAGACACACTGTCTCCTTATATTCTGCCATCATTGTCTACACTCTCAAAAATTTGTCAGTACATAAAATAATTCCTTAGCTATCAATAACGTGCTGAACATCTTACAGAGATTCCAGATAACTTACCCACGGTCATAAAAAATCCAGAAAAAAAGATAAAAATATAAAAAATTTGTATATAAAGTAAGCATATAGGCTTTCCAATAAGACACAGAGCTTATACTCTGAGGTCTCAAAAACTATTTTTTTTAAGTCAAGATAAATTTAACTTGGATCCTGGCAGGATTTAATATGATGATCCTATATAGATTGCTAGTAAAAATGAAAAAGAAGAGAGAGCCCTTTTGCTTCAAGTAGGCAGCTGCACCCCAGTGCTTCTCCGTCCCCTTTACTCTGTGACCCAGTCATGGTATGTGGGGTATGCAATCCATATGCTGTTACAAAGCAGGCTATCAGCACCTGCATTTAGTGGGTGGCTGGTACAGCAAAGATAGGAAAGTGGGCTGTTGACCTGTTGGCATAGCAACCCAGATAAGGAAGACAAGATAAGGTAGCATAAACCCTATTTAAGACCTGAAGTTTCAAGGGAGGGGAGCATTCGGCTTGGACACTTTATTATACCCCTTCTCTGGCATGACTCTCTCTCCTTGATCTCTCTCTCTCTCTTTCTCTCTCTCTCTCTCTCTCTCTCTCTCTCTCTGTATGTCTTGAAAACCTGATTAAGCATTATAATTGGAGTTTTCCTAGCTCTTTATTTATATATTAACTGAGGAACAGGACCCACGGTAACACCAAAACCATAATAGTTATACATATTCTAACATCATCCAGCTAAGAGAAAATTTAAAAAATGAGAAAAGCAGAATCTTATGACAATTAGGAGATACTGGACTTCAGATAAGTGAGAGAGACCACCAGAATAGGGGAAGGGAATAGAGGGAGGTAGGAGGGGAGGGGAAGGAGGAGAACTGATGAAAGAAACAGTTAAAATAATCCTGTCTGTATAAGAAGTATCATTACCAATCTCACTAACATGTCGTGGGGGCAATAATTATTATCAATGCCATAAGGTAAGATAGACATGTTTCCTCTCTAATTTCTGATTTGGAAAAAAAATTAGACTAAAGTGTTTCTTCTTTGCAAAGGTCAACCAACAATTCAGATATCAAACTGAATGAAAATGAACTTCTAAATGTAGGTAGGACAAATACTTTAAAAATATCACATAACTAATTTCCTTTCCCCATGCCCAAATTTGAAACACCTACTAAGATGCTCTCCTAAGGTATTAGTTCCTCTTATGTGCCGGGGTCCAGCCTCGACAGGTCCAGGGGAATCCCTGAAGGAGGTGTAGGGTCTGCGAGGGAATGAGAGACAGAAAGCTCAGCAGTTCAGTGAATCTGCTGGCACTGTCTCTGCCAAGCAAGCATCAGACTTTGTTTTCTATACCTTTTTTACATCAGGAAGTCTTAATGCTACCAATTTTCTGCTTAGTACATCATGAAAAAATTTTTTACTTAGTACATCATAGGACTCTTTACAGTGCAGTCATTTACCCACAGTTATTAACAACCCATTGTCCAGATGGTCACAACATGTTCCCCACCAATTACTCAGGTTCCATGCAAACTTGCATTTCTTGCCACAATATCAACTTAGCTCTTTTAATCATTTGCATTGTTCTCAGAAATATCACGCTGCAGTTATCAGGTGACAAACATAACCTTACCTAAAGGCTTTTGACTATGCCTTTTGTATATTTTTATATAAGTCTTAACTATTTTTTTATATTATGTGGCTACATATATTATGCTAACTAATAAATGTCATTATGGCTAACTATATCTACTATTAAAATATTTTTATTTATATCTTTCCTATGTAGACTATAACTATACTTATGCTAAAGATTAAAAGCTATGAATAATGTGGTTAACTAGACCTTACACCTATACTTAAACTGTATTCTATCTTAATGCCATTTATGCTCATATTTTATACTTTATTCTTTCTTTAGTTGAGCTTTAAGTTTTTCTATATCTTTTTGTGTATTCTTCATGATCTTTTTCCACTACTCTTTTGTTTCTCTGTATTTGGCATTATCTAACCATCATTTATACAAAGTAAGCAGTGCTTGTAATTGATTAATCTTAGATGAAGTGAGAGAAGCACAAAATGTAGAGTTTCTAGCAAGC
>PVJS01011889.1:0-44860 GCA_004027185.1 Glis glis
AACTGAGGGAGTTGGGCGGGGAGTGGAGGGAAACAAACTATAGCACATGATGTACATACACAAACCTATAAGACTCAATCACTATCTGGAGCATGAAAGGGAGGGAAGGGGGAGGGAATAGGGTGGGATGGGAGGGAGGGCTAAATGTGCAATATGTGCATGTATGATGTTCATACCCTGACATATATCAAAATGTATAATTATAATTTACAATGCACCAATAAATGAACATAAAAAGTTAAAAAAAATGTATAATTTAATTTTAAATATTTTATTGGTGAAGTCAAATTACTAAAATGGGTCAGAATGGTGATGACCTTTACAAATATGTAAAAATGTGAACAACAAGCATAAAAGAATCATCACATTAACACTGTTGTGCTTTTTGAGTCTTTACTATAGTGTGCTGTGTTGAATCATCTCTCTGATAGTGTCCATTTCCCAAGATTCTTCAAGGAACCAATAAAGATGTTGGAAGGAAGCTCAGATATTTACAACTAGATAACTGTTTTCTTTATTAAAACCTTGTTTTAATAAAAACTAATATTTAGCATGGTATAGTATTTGACAAAACCTGGTCTCCATTCCTCAGCCACAGGAATCATGGGGGGTATGTGTAATATCCCCGAAATTACCGTGATGGGAGGAGGGTTCTGGAAATGAAGTCAGTTCATGCTTTGTTTATTGAACTGAGAATTATTCACAGTTTTTTAACAAGGGAAAAATAGACATACACAAATAAATATATATCTTCTGGTCATCTCTATTTTTTTTTTTTTTTTTGCGGTACCAGGGATTGACCCCAGGGGCATCTACCTCCGAGCTACATCCCCGGCCCTATTTTTTATACTTTATTTTGAAACCGGGTCTCACGAAGTTGTGGAGGGCCTCACTAAGTAGCTGAGGCTGGTCACGAACCCTGATCCTCCAGTCTCCACCTCCCAAGTACTGGGATTACAAGCGTGCGCCGCCCGGCTCTGATCATTTCTAAACCCAAACTTTAGAATGTTTCTCACACAGTAGCAAAGACTGTAAGGTCCATGAGGAGGCAAAGCTTTATTTTTTTTTCTTTTCACTGCCTCATATGATCCTACTCCATTGAGAAACGAGTGGAATATTACAGGCCCTTTATAAGAATTTAAAAAATATTATTGAATGTTTTTTTCACCTGGGTATAAAGAGCTGAAAACCAAAGTGCATTGATTTTTCATTTTCATTTGACCTTATTTGCATAACCCTAATACTCTTTTGGGTGGAGTTCAGTTAGAAGAGCCATACAAGGATTTTATAAGAAATAGAATTCTGGCAGTGGTGGTGAGTATGAAAATCACATATGAACTTTTATGAACTCTGCATATACTTAAAGTGCTTTTTTAATTTTTTTTATTGGAGAGTGCCTTAATATTTAATTTGAAGGTAACTCTGTCACTTGCTAGCTATGTAATCTCGGGCAAGTGACAGAACAGAGATTCTGTCCTTGACCAAACTTTAGCAAGGCACTTCTGAACCCTCTTCTTATCTAGGCCTCAACCTTGGCCTATAAAGACTTGAAAAGACACTAACATAATTTCTAACAGCACAAGGCTACATCTCTAAGATGACCCTAGTCCTTAAAGTTCCTTCCTGAGAAAACTTAAGGCTGCCAAGAAAAAAATTTACTGTTGTTTCCAGCCAACACCTGAGGCTAGGACTCTGTCTCCCAGTCTCTGTGGGTCAATAGAATCCTAACTTTGATCATTACTAGCTAGCCTGATCCCATTTACACTGATTAGCCCTTTGCGAATCTACTGAATCTACTGAGCCTCCACTCACCCCTCCCTGTCCCTTCATTATCCCCTTAAAACAATCCAGTCACCTCTGCACAAATTGAAGCTGAGTTGAGTTTATACTAGACTCTGTTCCCTTTTTCCCTAATATTGATTAAAATCTAGCCTTACCACATTAACTAGAGGCCAGGCTTATTTACCTTTGAGATAAGGTACCACTTAATATTTTAGAGCCTCTGTTTCCTCATTTGGAACTGTAGATATTAATTATTAGTATCTGTCTTTATAAGATTGTTGGGAGGATAAAAAATGCATAACATATACTTGGCACTATGTGGAAAAAAAGATTATTACTTTCCAATTCTTTGATGGTAGGTTTTCTGTGATGACAATTCAGAACATGAATTTTCATAAAACCAGACAGTAAGTAGTATGTTCAGCTGGTTTCTAGAGCACTGAAACAATGCACTGTGCACCATCAACTCAAATGCATTTAGATTATCTCAAGCACATTTTCATATTTTCTCACTAATGAAGTAAATGCTGAACCCTCATTTTTTCTTCCTTATGCATGATCATAGTACTATACATTTTCAAGTTTTACATTCTAGGCCTAATGCATACTGCCTTTCTCTCTTTAACAAACTCAAATATATTGAAAGAGGCTTTGGACTATAACAGGGAATGAGGTATGACTTGAACTGTTGTAGACAAGAGATAAATAGTATTGATGGAAACACAGCTAATCCTACTAGTTTTGCATAAAATGTAGAGTCAAATTATGAAAAGCATTAAACTATAATATGAATGATTTATTTTCTCATTGTCAGTTCCTGGAATATCTTGGAAGAATTGCATAAACTAGTATTCTTATTTTCATTTTTTATTTGTGAACTGAAGGAAATAGGGGAAAACACTAGCAAGAAGAAAACAATATATTTAAACTGGGTGCAAGATGACAGAACAAAATATAAATAAAACACAATAGTTAGAAAAATAAATAAAGACAAAACAATGATTTATTTAGAAAAAGCATATGTATGAAATGTAAGAGCATGAAAAAGAATAGGATATTACATATAACTAAGGTATCTTAAGTGTTGAGATTCTCTCTTTTAAAAAGCATAATCATTATGTACACAATCAAAATTCACAGCATATTTTATTCTTGCTATTTACAATAGGACATGAAAACTAAGCTATCATATAGATGTCTACAAGATGGAACAAAGTTCCTTGAAGAAAAAGATCTTTGGATAAATATTTCAAGATGTCAGGTGTATTCAGCTCACCATGCCCTTGTGAAATCTTCTAAAGCATGTATGTTTTCTAGGATGATCCTATCATAAGTATTTTAACATCAAATAACATTAATTCAAATGTACCTGATATTTATTTATTTATTTATTTATTTATTTTTTGTGGTACCGGGGATTGAACGCAGGGGCATTCTACCTCCGCGCTATGCCCCCGGCCCTATTTTTTATACTTTATTTTGAAACCTGGTCTCACTAAGTTGCGGAGGGCCTCACTAAGGAGAGAGAGAGAGAGAGAGAGAGAGAGAGAGAGAGAGCTGAGGCTGGCTGCGAACCCAGATCCTCCGGTCTCCGCCTCCCAAAGTACTGGGATTATAAGCGTGCGCCACCACACCCGGCTTTGTACCTGATATTTAAAAAAGCACATCTACATATTTTATGTTCTTATATATTTATTTTTCTTTTTTGTTCTCTAAGTTTTTATTTTAAACATTTTAATTGTCAAATAAAAAATCAATATATTCAAGGTGCACAATGTGATGATGATATACATATGCATTGTGTAATGATTACCATAAATTAACCAATACATTCATCATGACCCATGCTGAACATTAAAGTCCCAGGATTTGTTCATCTCATAACTGAAAGTTTGTGCCTTTAACCAACATCTCCCATCTCCCCTTCCCTCTAGCCTCTGGCAGCCACTGTTCTAGTCTCTGCTTCTTTGATTTTAATGTTTTGAATTCCACATATAAGTGAGATCACATAGTATTTGTTCTGTCTAGCTTATTTCACTTAGCCAATGCCCTCTAGGTTTATATATGTTGTCATAAATGGAATAATTTCACTTTTTATGGCTGAATAATATTCTATTTTAGATGTGTACCATAATTTCTTTATCCATTCATCCATTGATATCCACTTAGGTTGATTCCATATCTTGGCTATTATGAAAAATGCAACAATGAACATAGAGATACAGATATCTTGTCCACACATTGATTTTTATTTACTTTGGGTATATACCCAGAAGTTAGATTGCTGCATAGTATGGTAGTTCTAGTTTTAATTTTTTGAGGTGATTCTGTACTGTTTTACAACAGTTTAAAAGTATTCCTTTTTCTCCACATTCTTATTAACATTTTTTATTACTTGTCTTCTTGATAATAATAATATTAACAGGTGTAGGGAGATAATTCCTGCTTTGTTATTCTTTCTTAAAATATCTTTCGCTATATGGGGTCTTGCCTGGTTTCATATTAATTTTAGGTTTACTTTTCCCATCTGAAAATATCATTTGATTTTTGATAGGGATTACATCGATCTGAGGATCACTTTGAGTAGTATGGACTTTTAACAACTTTAAGCGTTCAAATCCATGAACTTGGTACATCTTTCTATTTTTTGTGTGTAATCTCCCATTTTTTCATCACTGTCTTATGTTTCCAATGTGATTTTTCACATCCTTGGTTAAATTTATTACTAAATATTGTACTCTTTTTGATGCTATTATAAATAGGATCATTTCCTTAATTTATTCTTTAGATAATTTATTGTTATTAATAGAAAACTTATTTTTGTATATTGATTTTGCATTCTACATTTTTATTGAATTTATTATGTATAGCATATTTTTGTGGGGTCTTTTGGGTTTTCTTTATATAATATGTCATCTGCAAATAGAGACAATTTAACTTCTCCCTTTACAACTTGGATGCATTTTATTTATTTTTCTTACTGAATTGCTCTAGCTAGGACTTCCAGTACTGTGTTGAATAGGAGTGGTGAAAGTGAGCACATTTGTCTTGGTCATCTTAGAGGAAATATTGTCAGCTTTTACCATTATGAGTAATAATAGCTGTGGTCTTGTCAAATAAGGCCTTTATTATGTTGAGGGAAATTCTTTCTATACCTAAATTTATGTAAGTTTTTATTATGAAAGAACATTGAATTATGTAAAATGCTATTCTGAATCTATTCAGATGCTAATATCATTTTTTAATTTTGCATTCCATTACTATGGTGTAAATATAAGTTGATTTACAAAATGTTGAATCAACCTTGCATCCCAGGGATAAATTCTACTTCATCATGTTGCATGATCTATTTAATGTGCTATTGAATTTAATTTGCTGGTATATTTGTTGATGATTTTTGCATCTATGTTAAACTGGAATATTGTCCTGTAATTTTCTTTTCTTTTGTTGACTTTATCTGACTTTAGTATGAAGATAATGCTGGCCTTATAAAATTAGTCTAGCATTGTTCATTCTCTTCAATTTTTTAAAATTGTTTGAGAAAATTGCTGTTAGTTCTTTACATGTTTGAAAGAAATCACCAGTAAAGCTATCAGGTATTGGTCTTTTCCTTGTGAGGTTTTAGGTTTACTGATTCAATCTTCTTGTTATTGGTCTGTTTAGATTTTCTATTTCTTCATGATTCATTCTTGGTAGGTTGTATGTTTCTGAGAATTTATTCATTTCTTTGAGGTTATCCAATTGGTGCATAATTGTTCATACTAGACTCTAATTATCCTGTGTATTTCTGCGGTATTCATTGATATGTTTCCTCTTCCTTTTCTTATATTATTTAATGGAGTTTTCTTCCTCCCACTTCCTTTTTTTTTTTTTTGAACGCAGGGGTGTTCTACCTCCGCGCTATGCCCCCGGCCCTATTTTTTAATACTTTATTTTGAAACCGGGTCTCACGAAGTTGCGGAGGGCCTCACTAAGTAGAGAGGGAGAGAGACAGAGAGAGACAGAGAGTGAGAGCGCGCACGTGCATGCGCGAGCTGAGGCTGGCCTCGAACCCTGATCCTCCGGTCTCTGCCTCCCAAAGTACTGGGATTACAAGCGTGCACCACCATGCCCGGCTCCACTTCCTTTTTTAAAAAAATTCTTTTATAAATTTAGTGAAAGGTTTGTCAATTTTGTTGATCTTGCAAAAAAAAATTCTTTGTTTTTTAGGTCTCTATTGCATTTATTTATGTTCTTATCTATAGGCCTTCCTTCTGCTGAATTTTGTCTTAGTTTTTTCTCCTTTTCAGATGCATAATTAGGTTCTTTATTTGCATTTATTACTGTAAAATCCCCTTTATCACTGCTTTTGGTGCAACCTAACTTTTGGTATGTCATATTTCTATTTTCTTTTGTCTCAAAATACTTTTTGATTTCTCTATTGATTTTTTTTTTGATTCATTAGTGTTCAAGTGTGTGTTGCTTAAATTCCACACATATATGAATTTTTCAAAATTTATCCTATTATTTATTTCTGGGTTTATACCATTTTATTATATATTTTATAATAAAATATTATGGGATATATAATAAAAATTATGAAATATTATATGATATTTCAAAACAATATTTTAGATGATTTCAATCTTCCTAAATTTGTTAAGACTTGTTTTGTGAACTAACATTTTCTATATCTTGGAAAATGTTCTGTTTATACTAGCCAAGAATGTACATTCTGCTGAATGTACAAGACTATATATTCTTCTGTTAGAATAATGTTATTAATTTTCTGTGTAGGTCTGTTAGGTTCATTTGTTGTACAATGGTAATTAAGTCTGCTGTTTCCTTATTGCTTTTCTGTCTCATGATCTATTCATTGCCAACCTACATCCAGCAAAATCTGTCCTTTAGATATGATGAAGAGATAAAGACATTCCCAGAAAAATAAAAATTAAGGCTTTTCATTATTACTAGAACTGACTTATGATAAACGCTAAAGGAAATTGTTGGAATTTAAACAAAGAATGTTAACTAACAATGTGAAAACCTGAAATGTAAAACTCACAGGTAATGGTAACTATATAGTCAAATTCAGAATACTTCAATACTATAACAATAGGGTGCAAATCATTATAACTCTTGTATGAACATTAAAAGAAAATATTAAAATAATGAATACACAAAATAAAAATGTAAAATGTGACATTAATATCATGTGGTGGGAGGTAGAAATAAAGATGCAAAGTTTTTGTATGCAACTGAAGTAAAGTTATATAGACTAATATAAATAAAAGGTCTGTGATAACTACAAAAACAAACCTCTAATAGATTCACAAAAGATGAATGAATCAAAGTATAATGTCACACAAATTCAAGAAATCACAAAATCAGCAGGATTGGAAGACAGGAAAAATACAACTACAAAATAGCCAGTAAACAAGAAAATAGTAATAGTAAACCAATACATATCAATATTTATTTTATATGTAAATGGATTAAATTCTCCAATCAAAACATCTAGTGGATCAATAGTTTAAAAAAAAGAAGATCCAACAATAAGCTCTCTTGGAACAATATGTTCCAACAAGAAACTCACTTTAGCCTTAAGGGTATACATAGACTGAAAATAAAGAGATAAAAAAGATACCTCATGCAAATGACAATCAAAAGAGAGTACAGGTGTCTATGCTTAGAATCATACAAAATAGATTTTCCCTGAAAACCTGCCACAAGAATCAAAGAGGATCACCATATGATGATAAAGTGGCCAAGCCATCATAAGGAAAACAACTGTAAATATATAGGCAACTAACATTGGAGTACCTAAATATATAGAACAATATTAACCAAGGTGAGAGAGCTAGAAATTAAAATACAGTAATAGCAGAGAATGTCAATAGCCCACTTTCAATTCATAATTTCTTCTTAATCCACTTATTCCCTTCATTCACTGTTCCATTGAACTAATAACTGGAAATCACTATTGTGGTGCTATAAAGGGTATATTCAAGGATTTCCCAATCTATGAAATACACTGTCAAATTAAACAAATCCTAATCCTGTCATCATTAAAGAGATTGTGCATTATCTGGTGGTCTCTTGAATAGCATAAAGACTAGAAATTATACAATATTCCTCTTTGTACATAAATTTATTAATTTCTCTAAAGTGATTAAACATTTTATTGGGCCTAACCGAATTGTCCACTTTATGTTGTTTATTTGTGAATTTGAACATACATATCCCAATTAGTTTGATAATTAATGAGATATTTGTTTCATGTTAAAGTCTTAATATGAGTTAAATTATTTTATTTCTGAAAACTACATTGTATATTATTTTCAATAAAAATTTTGTGATAAGTAAATTCATATTAAGGAGATGAAAAAAGATCTCTAATGAACCATGCATAGTCATATCAAATCAAAAAAAGTACCAGAATTGAATCCTAATTTTATTCATTTAAGGGTTTTTTTGGTGCATTGTAGTCCTACATCTTGATGAAGTTCAGGGTGATAGAGGCATACATGAACGTAGTACTCATTGAGCTCTCCCCCAGTTCCCACAACACTCCCTCTCCCTCCCCACCTTCCCTTGCTCAACACATTGATTGGCTTTGAAAAATTTGTATATGAAGCCAGGCGTGGTGGCGCACACTTCTAATCCCAGTACTTTGGGAGGCGGAGAGCCCGGAGGATCCGGGTTCGCCGCAACTTCGTGAGACCCGGTTTCAAAATAAAGTATAAAAAAATATGGCCGGGGGTGTAGCGTGGAGGTAGAATGCCCCTGGGTTCAATCCCTGGTACCACAATAAAAAAGGAAAAATTTGTGTATGTACATCATGTCCATGGAGATGTTTCTCTCTTCAAGTCTTCCTCTCCCCTCCCATCTCCCTCAGTTAGGTCCCCTCCTTCACTGCATTAAGGTTTCTCCTCCTTTGAATGGATTTCCTCCTGTGTCCCAACTTCTCCCTAGCTTCCGCATATAAGGGAGAACATCTGACCCTTCATGTTTTTATTTTTTTAATTTTTTATTGGTGCATTGTAATCATACATCTTGATGAAGTTCAAGGTGATAGAGGCATACATGCACACCACACTCATTGAGCCTCCCCCAGGTCCCACCCTGTTCTTTCCCCCTCCTCACAGTGATTGACTTTGATAAGTTTGTGTATGTACATCATGACCATTGAGGTGTTTCCCTCTTCCTTCCTCCCCCCTCCATTATGTCACCTTCTTCACTCACCTAAGGTTTCTCCTTTGTCTGGAGTCCCTCCTATGTCCTGTTTTCTCCCTAGCTTCCACATATTAGGGAGAACATCTGACTTTTTATGTTTTGTAACTGATTAATCTCACTGAGCATATTCTCCAGTTCCATCCATTTCCCTGCAAATGACATAATTTTTTTTCTTCTTTATGGCTGAGTAGAATTCCATTGTGTATATATACCATAATTTTGTAATCCATTCATCTGTTGATAGACATTTTAATTGGTTCCATACTTTGGCAATCATGAATTGCCCAGCTATAAACATACATATGCATGCATTACTCTGATAGTCTAGTTTCAATTCTTTTGGGTAGATACCCAGGCATGGTACAGCCGGGTCATATAGTAGGTTCATTCCCGTTCTTCTGAGGACCCTCCACACTATTTTACAAAGTGGTTGCACTAATTTGCAATCCCACCAACAGTGTATTATTTGTTGTTATTTTTTGTATTTTTTTGTATTTTTTGTATTATTATTGTTTGTGTTTTCAATGATTGCCATTCTAATTGGGTTCTAATTTGATAAGTTTGTGTATATACATCATGACCATTGAGGTGTTTCTCTCTTTCTCCCTCCCCCCTCAGTTATGTCACCTTCTTCATTCACCTAAGGTTTCTCCTCCTTTGTCTGGAATCCCTCCTATGTCCCATTTTCTCCTGAGGTGAAACCTCAGGGTAGTTTTGATTTGCATATCTCTGATTGCTAATGCTGTTACACATTTTTCATATATTTATTGGCCATTTGTATTTCTTCTTTTGTAAAGTGTCTATTTAGTTCACTTGCCCATTTTTTAATTGGGTTATTTTGCTCTTTGGTAGTGAGTTTCTTGAGTTCTTTGCATATTCTAGATATTAGTCCTCTATCAGAGGAGTAGCTGACAAAGATCTCCTCTCATTCTGTTGGGTCTTTCTCGAGGTTCTTGATAGTTCCCTTTGCTGCACAGAAGCTCTTCAGTTTAATGCAATTCCATGTATTAATCCTCGTTTTAATTTCTTGTGCCTGTGGGATCTTGTTGAGGAAGTTTTTACCCATGCCTATATGTTAGAGTATTGGTCCTATGCCCTCTTCAAGAAACTGCAAAGGATATAGTCTAATATTCAGGTCTTGGATCCATCCTGAATTAACTCTTGTGCAGGGTGAGAAATTGGTTTTTATTTCCATTTTTCTGCATATGGATATCCAGTTTTTCCAACATCATTTGTTGAAGAGGCTATCATTTTTCCAGTGTATGTTTTTGGCTCCTTTGTCAAAAAACAATTGGCTGTAAGTGTGTGAATTTGTTTCTGAATCTTCTCCATTGGTCTATGTATCTGGTTTTGTGCCAATACCATGCTGTTTTTATTACTATGGCTCTGTAGTATAGTTTGAAGTCAGGTATTGTGCATGGTTCTTATTGCTGATAACTATTTTGGCTATTCTGGGTCTTTTGTTGTTCCAAATGAATTTAAGGACTGATTTTTCTAGATCTGTGAAAAATTCCATGGTATTTTAATAGAGAGAGATTACACTGAATCTGTAGATCACTTTTGGAAGGATGGCCATTTTGATATTTATTCTGCTTAGCCAAGAGCATGGGAGGTCCTTCCATCTTCTAAGATTTCAATTACTTTCTTTAGTGTTTTATAATTTTCAATGTACAAATCTTTTACCTCCTTGGTTACATTCATTCCTAAGCATTTTATTGTTTTGAGGGTTATTATGAATGGAAATTTTCCTGGATTTCATTTTCAGTGGATTTATGGTTGCATGTGGAAAAGTTTCTCATTTTTTTAGATTGATTTTGTATCCAGACATTTTGCCGAATTGTTAATCAGTTCTAAAAGTCTTTTGGTTGAATTTATTGAGTCTTCTAAATATAAGATCATATCATCTGCAAATAGAGATAATTTAAGTTCCTCTTTTCCTATTTGTATTCCTTTGATTTACTTCTCTTGCCTTATTGCTCTGGCTAGAATCTCAAGTACTATATTGAAAAGGAGTGGTGGTTATTGTTATCCTTGACTTGTTCCTTCTCTTGTTCCCTTTAAAATCAAGGGAACAGTCATAGTTTTTCTCCATTCAATATGATGTTGGCTATGGGCCTATTGTATATTGCCTTTATGATGTTGAGGTATGTTCCTTCTATTCCCATTCTCTGCAATGTTTTTAGCATGAATGGGTGTTGGATTTTGTTGAATGCTTTTTCAGCATCTATTGAAATGATCATGTGATTTTTGTCATTAGTTCTGTTTATGTGGTGAATTACATGCATTGTTTTTCGTATGTTGAATCAGCTTTGCATTCCTGGGATGAACCCAACTTGGACGTGGTGTATAATTTTCTTGATGTGGCTTTGAATGCATGTTGTTAGTATTTTGTTTAGAAGTTTCACATCTAAGTTCATCAATGATATTGGTCTTAGTTTTCTTTTCTTGAGCTGTCTTTATTCAGTTTTGGTATTACTGTGTTGTTGGCTTCATAAAATATATTTGGGAGACTCCCGTCTCTTTCTATTTCATGGAATAGATTGAGAAGTATTGGGATTAGATCTTCTATAAAGATTTTATAAAATGCAGCTGGGAAATCATCTGGACCTGGGCTTTTCTTTGATGGTAGGCTCTTTATTGCTGTTTCAGTCTCTTTTATTGCTATTGGTTGGTTTAAATTTTCTATATTGTCTTGATTCAATTTAGGAAGGTTGTATGTGTCTAGCAATTTGTCAATTTCTTCTTGGTTTTTCATTTTGTTGAAGTATTGTTTTTCAAAATAGTTTCTGATGATCCTCTGGATTTCAGTGCTATGGTAATATCACATTTTTCATCTTTTATTTTAGTAATTAGGGTTAATTATCTCTTTTGGTAAGGTTGGCTAATTGATTATGTATCTTACTTAGTTTTTCAAGAAACCAGCTTTTGATTTTGTTGATTTTTTGTATACCTTTTTCTATTTCATTTATTTCTGCTCTGATATTAATGATTTCCTATCTTATACTGTCTTTGGGATTAGACCATTCCTGCTTCTCAAGGGCTTTGAGGTATGTCATTAGGTTGTTTTCTGTTTTTCTTATGTGAGCACTCAGTGCTATGAATTTTCCTTTTAATACTGCCTTCAAAGTGTCCCAGAGATTTTGGTATGTTGTGTCTCTATTTTCATTTGTTTCTAGAAACATTTTTTATTTCTACCCTTGTTTCTTCTATGACCCAGTCTTGTTTAACAGTGTGGTATTCAGTTTCCATGTATTTATGTAATTTCTCTGGGTTTTCTTACTGTTGATTTCTAATATCATTCCATTATGGTCTGAAAAGATGCAGGGAACTATGTCACATTTTTTGAATTTGCTAGTACTTGCTTTGTGACCCAGGATATGGTCTATTTTGGAGAAGATTCCGTGAGCAGCTGAAAAAAATGTGTATTCAGCTGTAGGTGGATGGAATATTCTGTATATGTCTAGTAGGTCCATTTGGTTTATCATGTTCTTTAGGTCTGAGGCATATTTGCTTATCTTTTCTCTGGAAGATCAGTCTAGTGGTGGGAGAGGATTGATGAAGTCTCCCAGTATTATTGTATTGGGATCTATGTGAGACTTAATGTCACAAAGAGTTTGTTTTATAAAAGTGGTTGCGCCTATGTTCGGATGATAAATATTGACTATAGTTATATCCTCTTATTGGATTGTTTCTTTTACCAGTACAAAATGAACTGGTTTGTCTCTTCTGATAAATTTATGCTTGAAGTCTATTTTATCTGATATGAGAGTTTCTATCCCCACTTGTCTTTGAGGCCCATTAGCATTATTGTAGCCATTCACCTTTAGTTTGTGAGTGTCTTTACCTATAAGGTGTGTTTTGTGCAGTCAGAATATAGATGGACTATGATCTTTAATCCATTATGCCACTTTATGTCTTTTAATTGGGGAGTTAAAACCATTGATATTCAGTGTAATTATTGAGAGATGATTTTTAATTCCTAACATTTTGAGTTGTAATTTCTGTTTGAGTTAGTATTTGTTCTTTGCTTAGTTGTTCATTTGACGGAAATCATCCTTTCTCTGGTTCTGGTATTTATTTTTTATTTCTTCTTTGTATTCTATTTCTTTGAGTATTTTCTCTCATGCTGGTTTGGAAGACATAAATTCTTTCAGCTTTTGTTTGTCATGGAAGATTTTTGGTTCTCCATCAGATTTAAAAGATACTTTGCTGGGTAGAGTAGTCTTGCCTGCAAGTTGTTTTCTTTCAGGGTTTGGAGTATGTTGCTCCAGGCCTTCCTGGCTTTCATGACTTCATTTGAGAAGTCTCGAGTGATTCTTACTGTTTTGCCTCTGAATGTCATTGGTTTTTTACTCTCATTTCATTTAAGATTCTCTCTTTGGCCTCTACATTAGTCAATTTGATGATTATGTTGCATGGTGAATCTTTTCTCTGCTCTTGTCTAATAGGGCTTCCATATGTTTCCTGTACCTGTGTATTAACCTTGCTTTTTATGGTTAGGAAACTCTCTGATATTATTTCTCTGAAGAGATTTTTGATTTCTTTGATTTCAGCTTCTAGATCCTCTTGTATGCCTATTATTCTTAGGTTGTCTCTTTTAAAATTATCCCAAATCTCTTGGATGTCCAGTTCATGCTGTTGAATTGATTTTTCTAAATTATATAGTATGCATTCATTTTTGGAGTGGTCGTCTTCTAAGAGTGATATTCTATTTTCCATGTGGTCTAGTCTACCATTGATGATTTGTATTTATGTTTTTATTTATTACATCCTTCACTTCCTTCAGAGCTTCTTTTTAATTCCTGTTCAGGGTATCAGTTTCTTTGTTGATATGATATTCCAATTTCTTTCAGACTCTCTCGGAACTCTTTTCTAAAATTCTGAATCATTTTGATGATTAAACTTCTGAATTCTTCTTCTGCCATACTCCGCAACTCTGAGTTGGTGAGTTCTGTTGCTGTGGGATTGTGGCGGCTCATTGTTTCCTTGCTATTCTTCTTTCTCATGTTTTCAGTTTTCTTAAATTTCTTAAATTTCTATATTTGTTTATTTTGCTGGACCTCTCCCTCTCACTCTGTGGATTTCCTATCTCTAATCTCTCTTCCTTTAGGATATGCTATTCTGAAGGTTTATATTTACCTCGAGGTATTTCTTAAAAGTGAATAGTCTCAGCTGTATGGGTATTTGCAGCTTTCTGTTGAGTATTTATCACTCTACAATGCCATTGTTGCAGTCTGTGTCCCATATCACCCATCTGTTGTTCTGCCTGTAGATTGTCAGCACTGAGTTGCAACTACTCCAGGATTCTGTCTGCCCATTGTAATGGTGGCACTGTTGGGTCCTAGGTGTTAAAGACCTCCCTAATATGTAGTGGTCTCTGAGGTGCAAGCCAGTGTAGTTTGTCCTGTGCATTTCTAAACTTCTATGTGTGGGGTGCTGGGCAGCTCCATCTGTTGGCTGGGATTGGCCCTGTCCTTAGTGTCTGGAAGTCTGTCCTCTTGGTTCATCTATCAGTCCAGTTTCAGCAATAGGGGTTTAGAGGAGTCAGCTGGTATATACAAGGGCAAACTATCATGTAATCAATGGTGAAGTGTGAGTGAGGAAGAAGGGGGTAGAGTGAGGGATGCAAGAATAGGGTAAAGTAGAAAGTGGTCTGGGATGTGATATGCTGCTCCACTCAGAGTTCCTGAGATGAGTTAGAGGCAAGCTTGCCTTAGGGTCTTACTCCGTCATCATCTTCCTCCCTCTCCTGAATCCTAAATTTATTAAAAAGCACTTAAAATTAAAATAAAAACCAGTATGAAGAATTCCAATAATTTGTAAAATTCTCCATGAGTCAGGATTGGAATTGTGGTCAATCACTAATATATTCAATGGAAAATTATATACAAATTTTGTAAGATGATCAACACTATTAAAATATTTATATTAAAATGTTATTACTTTTATTAAAATATAAATTATATTCTTATTTCTCATTAGATAAGATCTAAATTCTCATGACTAGGTTTATTCTCTTTTGGAAACCCAAATTTCTTAACCAAATTTCCCATGATTATTCTCTTACTAAAAAAAGAAAGGTTCACTTAAAATGTAGGAAATCAGTATAAGAGAAAAGAAAGATATTAGTCATAGAGTTTACCACCATTCTCAAAGTATTAAAATCCAGTTAAATATTCTACCAAGCTATTTTCTATTTATATATAGGCATATTTTTACATTTTTCTTTAACATTGTGTGTGTGTGTGTGTGTGTGTGTGTGTGTATGTGTGTGTGTGTGTTACTGGGGATAGAACCCAGGGCCATTGTGCCTCTGAGATACATCCTTAGCCCTTTTTATTTTTTAACTTTTTAAACATTTTTGAAACAGGGTCTCATAGGTTAGCATGTGCTGGCCTCAAACCTGTGATCCTCCTGTCTCAGCCTCCAAAGTATTGGGATTACAGGCATGTGCCACTGAGCTCAGTGCCACATTCCCTTTTGGAACATTATATCTACCACAAATATTTTCCATGTTTTAAAATATCTGCCTAAAATATAACAATGTGCAGATATTATTTATGCTACAGAAATATTAACATACCTAACTGATAAAGCTGGTCTCTAATATGGGAAAGACAAGGATATTTCCAAAGCCCTAGTCTATGACAATGTAACATGTGTCTTTATTGATATGATTTACTTAAGAAAAGTGATCAAAAGCCTGCAACACATATATCAAACATCAAAGCTTTTAAATTATGTTACAGGACAGAATATTTATTCAAGGATGGTAGAATTTCCTAGTTTTCTGCCTTTCTTGAGTATTACTATTATTTTTAAAAATCTTTGATAAACTATTATGTAAGGTATACCATATAATCTTTGCTCTAATTTGCAGTTCTATGATTACCAAGGATGTTTGTGCATACTTTTATGTGTTTGTTTATATTTTTCAAATTAATTTTCTATTAGTTTATTTTTCTGATAGTAAATTTATATGGACTTAATCCATATAAGCATATGGATATATATAGTTACGATGATATAAATACATATTGTTGTATAACTATATAAATATATGGATATATATAATGATATTGAAATTATATATATAATGATATTGATATTGAAATTTGCCTGTTGTACATTTTTAAGTATAGTTTCTAATTATCTTTGCCTTTGTACATAGGCAAAAATATTTTTAGTGCAGAAATATAAGTGCATTTGATATAGCAAATTCTGCTTCTGTCTTGTTAGAGTATGCCTACTTTCATTGTCGTACATGGAAAAGCACTCTCTTACCCATCCAAGATATTTAAGTCCTCTATATTTTCTTCTAGGGTATTTAGCATTTCTTTTTAAATATTTAAATCCTTATCTACCAAATTTTTGGTATTCATATGATTCTTTGTTTTTAAAATGTTAATCATTGTTTTAATTCCATATTAAAAATCCTATTTGTCCACAATTTGAAAGATTCATAATAATACCTTTAAATTAACTTGCATCTGATTTTATGCTTTTTATTTGTATTTCTTTGCTCTTTGATTATGCCAGGTATGTATACTTTACATTCTTGTAAGGATATGGGCTTTCTTCATTCTCTTGTTCTTTCAAAATTTATTTTTTTCTTACAGGTACATTTGAATGTTATTCTAATACATTTTAGCAAATCACTCGATGATTTTAAGTAGCATATGATTATAACATAATCATAGATTTACTTGTATAATGTACCTTCTCAAAGGATGGATCATGTTTCTTTATAAAGCATGTTATAAATAGGATCTATATAATTTGGATCTGGAATGTTCCCCAAAGGTCCATGTTTTAAAGGCTTGGTCCCCAGTAGAGCAATGTCCAGAGGTGAGACTTTATGGAAGCAAGTGGATCATGAGAGCTCTGACTTCATCAGGGAACTAATCCATTCATGGACTCATAATTTGAAGGCATTATTGGGAGGTGATGAAAATTATAGGAAGTGGAGACTCATTGGAGGAAGTAGGTCACTAGGGGTGTGCCTTGGATGGATATATCTTGTCCCTAGACCCTTCCTTGATCTCTTTCTTTCTCTCTCTGCTTTCTAGCCACCATGAGATGATGAGCTTTGATCCACCATGCCCTACCACCATGATTTACCACTTCACTACAGGCCCAGAAATAGCTAAGCCAGCAGAGCCATGGACTGAAATCTCTGAAACTGTGAATCAAAATAAATCCTCCCTTAAGTTGATTTTCTATGGCATTTTATCACAGCAATGAAAAGCTAACTAAAAGAAGGGTATTTGTTCTTATTTCTTAAGTAACATTGGAATACTTTTCTTTCATTTTTAAGAACTTTTATTGGTGCACTGTAATTATACATCACAGTGAGATTCAAAGTGATATATGCACATATCACTAGATGTGTTTCCCTCTGCATCTCATCCTACCACCTTTCCTCCCTGTACATGTTTGTGACATTGGCAGTGATACCTTAATATATGGACATAAAATTACTTAAACTGTTTCTTTTTCTTTTCTTTTTTTCCTACGTATATTGTTGAGCATATTCAACATAATCTAAGGCTAAATGATATTCAATTTATTATTTTTTTCCAAACTGAAACCTACTACAAAACAAAACACTTGTCCTACCTTTTGAGTATAACTCCTTCACTTTCTGTGACCGTGACTCCACTTTTTGTGACTAATTTCACTTAACACTGTTATCCAGGTCCATCCATTTTCCTGCAAATATCAATGCCAATCTCAATATCTTGTATGGGGAAGGGGGAGTGGGGAGGGAACAGGGGGAAAACTCTCCAAGTTCTCTGTGCATATATGTCACTATCACTATGAACTATATTATGATGTGAGACTATACTGCAGCAATAGAAGTATAAAAATAAAGTAATTAAAAGTAAAATAAATTCAAGTATTTAAAAGTTACCTTAAAGAAAGAGTGAATCAATTTACAAGTAGTATTTAAAATCTTTCTCATGGGTTTTTTCAATATTAAAAATTTGAATTCTTTCCCTAGGAAAAAGTTAGATAGAAGACATAAATATATGTTATTTAAGATTTATCCTCCAGACTAATTTCCAATCACTGATTCAAGAATGAGTCTAGAATAATTCTGGGTCTAGCTATTTTAGTCTGATTGGTACCAATGATGTGCCTAGTTAATGAATAATATCTATATTAAGAAAAACCTCCTATAATTTCCTAATCATAAGACTATCTAAGAAGATAAAAAATTAGCACCGGGCGTAGTGGCGCACGCTTGTAATCCCAGTACTTTGGGAGGCAGAGACCAGAGGATCCGGGTTCGCAGCCAGCCTCAGCTCTCTCTCTCTCTTTCTCTCGCTTTCTCTCGCTCTCTCTCTCGCTCTCGCTTTCTCTTGCTCTCTCTACTTAGTGAGGCCTTCCCTCCGCAACTTCGTGAGACCCAGTTTCAAAATAAAGTATAAAAAAAATAGGGCCGGAGGTAAAATGCCCCTGCGTTCAATCCCTGGTACCGCAAAAAAAAAAAAAGAAGATAAAAAATTAACATTTTCAGTGGAAAGTTATAAGTAATTCTTCAATGGCTTTATCATAGACCATTTAAACAGTCTTTTAACCATTAATTCTCCTCCTTACATTATATGTGTACAAGAAGGTGTGGTTTGTCTTACATAAAGGATTTGGAACTTGGAACTGCTGAACTATACATACTTTTTATGATTATGAGAATAAATGATGATTTTGTCTTTCTAAAAGAAATGAATTGCTATATCCACAAATCTATATATGTTCTTCCTGTGTTGTTTTGAAATGCTTGGTCCCTAAATTTTCCAGACACAGTTTTGTTTTATCCGTTATTCTCATTGAAGTTAGTTTAAAATTTTTAAAAATGACACTACATAAAAATAAAGTTTGGGGAACCTTATGTCATTCTGCTGCAAAGTACTATTTAAAAACCTTGTACTCAGAAATGTATTCATGAATAGATACAACCAACTTACCCTGAAGAGTTTTAACTAATTCCAAGTTTCCTGTTTCATATCTATTTTAAAAGGTTATATAAAGCCATTTTCTCACTCTAGATTTTGAGTTTTCAAACCACCAAGTTCCACTACACCAAACTTGTATTATCACTTTCATAAAACTCATTGAGCTTCATCATTCCAGTAAAGATATGACAAGGCTGTTTATCAGTAGGTAATAAGATAGATAATTTAACTGTACAAGCTCTAATTGGTCTAATTCACTAACTGACCTCTCACCACTTGATTCACTAGTACAATTGAGCTCTGATAAAGCCTTTAATTGTAAATTGCACACAGCTGTGAGCTGCTTCTCACGCTGGCACAAAAACACTATCATCGACTGTTTCATCTCTGCGACCTGCTAATTTGGAGCATATGTAACTGTTTTTAATGCTGAAGGCTTGACGTACCACAAACAGCAGATGTTGCAGCTGCCCCTGAGATGCTTTATTTAATTCAATTACGTCTTTTGGAGATATGTAAAAAAGCTAGGCAAGATGAGAGAGGGCAGGAGAATGTTAAAAATGGAGCCCCTGGTTGAGGCCCAGGTGGCTCGATAGGCAAATGATTGGGTGAATGGCTAAATGATCTTTTTAATTGAGTAGACTGACGGCTAATCAGGGTCATGAAGTGTTATCACACTGATGAGCTGAGTGGAGCCCTGGGCTGCTCTACAATTAATGCTGCTTTTGTGAAAGCAGAAAAGAGAAAGATAATGTATACCATCTGGCAATTGTTTATGATAAAAGCAGCAGTTTGCTGCAAATTCAAGTTAAATGCTATTCATAACATTATTTTTGCTGCTGCTGAGGGCAAGGACATGAATCCCAGGCCTTTGTCTGACTTCTCATTCTCCTTCTCAACCAAAACATTCATTTTCTTCCACGTGTATTATTAATTACTTGGCTGCTTGCTAATGTATGGCCTGAATGATTCTCTGTTTGATATGCCAATAAAAAGCCTAGCATATACTTCTTGGATTCTACTTCAACTCTCATGCCAATGTATCTGATTACAATAAAACAAAGCGAAGACTAAAGTCAAAGCCAAAAATCAGAGAAAACAAGTCAGTTTTTCTTTTTGTCCTAAAAAACGTGTCCCTGGCATCTCTGGGATTAAAAAGAAGGGGGCTGGAGTTTTCAACACTGAAAAAGTGACTGTGTGAAGTGATATTTTCCTCCTACCTCAAAGAGAGAAGCATCTGCAAACTTTAAAGAAGACAGAGACTATTCCAAAAATGCCCATTTCTTCACTTTATTAAGAAATGCATATGTGAGAAAAACATTATCAAGATCAATATAAGGGTGAATTTAAAATGATTCCATTGTTAAAATGAGGGTTGTACAGGGTTTTCCAGACACAACTAAACAAAAAAAGTATGATTTTTCTTCTTAGATCATTGACAAAACCAAAAAATAATTAAGGAAAAAAGAAAATTTCTAGTGAAAGCCAGAAAAAGCTCAACCATGGTTTAGAAAAGGAAGAAAGGATCGTTTTCTTTCAAACACAGAAACAAGATCTTTGTGTCACTCTCACCTCAAATTAGCAAAGGAAACAAGAGCATGCATATTAAGGAGTTTAAAGTGAGCAAATTTTAAAACTCTCAAATCAAGGAATTAATTTTGTGTCAGTAAAGCAGATATAGAATCAAAAGATATATATATATATATATATATATGGTTTATGTAGCCAGATTCCATAATTTTGATTTTTTTTTTTTTGGTGACGTTAAATGCAGTTGAGATGAATGCTTGCTTTAACTGTAATCTAGCCATTGAAAGAAGGGGTAGTGCCTGACCCAGAATCTACTTTCTGAAGGACCTCACCATGTATAATTGATCAAGCATTTATGAAGGTGTACTGCCTCCTGGCCTCTTTGCTAAGCAACGGGCCTGCAGTGGTAATAAAGACACAGAAATGGCCATTAAGGAGGCTAAAACCTGGTGAAGGAGGTCATGTGAGCAACACTGGCCATGGGGACTTATGTGTGGAACTCCCAATTCAGATCTTTGAAAAATACAGGGGTGGCTGTTTGGGAAGGCTTTCTAAAGACATGGAAGTTGAATGATTATCAGTTGTTAGATTTTGAAGGGGACCTTCACTATTCTTCAGAAAGAATGAGAAATGTGTTTTTAAAGTTGTTAAAAAATGCCAGGCTTGGTGGTAATCCCCATATCTGGGAGGCTGAGACAGGAAGATAACAGGTTCGTGGCAAGCCTCAGCAATTAGTGAGACCCTGTTTCAAAATAAAAATAATACAGGGCTGCGGGTATAGCTCAGAAGTTCTGAGTTCAATTTCCAGTCCCATAAAAATAAATAAATAAATAAATAAATAAATAAATGTAGCATTTGATCTGACATAAAGGTCCTCCTGAGACAACCATAGAAAGACTCAATAATTATTTGGTGAATAAACCTGTGGCTACATTTACACAGTGTACATGTGACATCAGAGAAGTCTTTATACCCCTCATCAGGGGGCAGAAATTTGTCTTCGAAAATGACAAAAAACCATTATCAAACATAATTACTTCGTTACAAAAATTATTACAGATAATGCAGTAATATTTGTCCTTGTACATATTTATTTTTTGTCACCCTGAAGCAGACTGTGACTTCCTTGGAAGCAAGAATGTTATTCACATATTTTACATTTCTCCCATTGCTTCTAAAATGACTTCCACAATATTAATAGAGTAGACATATGTAATTCCCTGCACCATGCTCACAAAAAACTCAGGGGACCACCCTGTGCCTGTACAGAGGATGTTTGCTTCAGCTGAAGGGTTTTTATGTGCTAATGCCCATGAAAGGAAAAGGAATTGGAGCAAACAAAAAATAAATCATACAGTAGTCCCAAAGTTATGTAAGACAAGATCAGATCTACCACTATAGCAATTTTTAAAAAAGCAATGTCTATCCAGCTGAAATTAAACAAAGCAAACAAAAAAGTATTTTTCTCTCTCATAAAAAATGTCATTTTTATTTGACAGAAGCACTAACATGTAATATAAAGAAAATGAAAGCTGAATACAATTTTCATTCAGGAAAAGCATGCAGAAGAGACTTTGACTATCAGTAGCAAGAGTCAACTGGTCAACCTAGAGCACTTCTTATACCACAGGACTAAAAAGAAAAAGAGCTGAAGAAAAGGGTATCGGGGTCAGAAGTTAACCTCTAGTACATGGAATTATGAAACATGAGTGCTTTGCAAATCTCTGGCGAGAACATAATATTAATCCTAATAATAATCAGAAATTAATAGGTCCCTTTTATTTTCCATGGATTGTACTAAATGCTTTCAATACATTATCTGATTTGATCCTTACAATAGCCTGCTAGGTGGATGTTATTATCTCTATATTTTTTCCCCAGATACAGGACACAGGAAGGTCCTCTAAGCCAGATTTATAAAATTATTAAGGGAAGGAGCCTGAATTTAAACCAGTTTATAACTCCAAATCCCATGCTTTACCACTGTTATTGGTAAGGAATTAGGGAGAAGAGAATCATTCTTGAACTAAAAGTTGTTCTTGTTCATTTCATATGGGCCTAAATAATATTTCAAAATTATTTTAATAGTGTATTTTATAATGTTCTGTAAATATAATTTTGTCAATACTTCAAGATGAACTATAAAAATGATTGTTTATTTAATGAAGAAAATAGATTTTCTCATTCTTCTGTACCTTCCCTTTTCCTTCCCTCCTCTTTCACTCAGTCCCCTTAAATACCTAACAATGAATTCCGTTAGGTATAATCATAATGGATCAATAAGATATACTTTCTAAAAAGAAAATAGTTTTTATTATGTTCCAAACTTCAAAAACATAGAAACTAAAAGATTGTCTAATCAAGGTACCCAGCCTCATCAGGGGATTAAAGAAAAGTATGGTTTCTTTATATTGTTTTTCCAATGAAGTTCCCAAGCACTGCCTGAGGAAATATCAGAGCTGTGTTAAAAGTGAGAATCTAGAAATGAAGGATACATGCACCAAGAGGTGAATGCTGGGGATCAGTCCCAGAAAAGCATCCCAAAGCAAATAAGAGGCCAACCCAAGAGGTGTGTGTTAGAAAGGTATATGAGAACAGGTTTCATAAATCTCAAGGTCAGTCAACCAAGTGATAGAATGAGGGAGGAAATGGGAAGAGAATTTACACAACATTTTAATGTTATAGTTCACTGCAGAGCATTGACAGAGAAGCACAATAATGAATGTTACAATAGTATGTCACAAAACAATGGAGACTCTATGAAAAAATCATCTACAGTAGGATCCAGTGACAAGATGTTCTTATTAATCTTAGGTTACCTTCTTGACATTATTAATTTTGACTGGTAGGATTGAAAGCCATGTATATCATGTTCAAACACTACAGAATCAATCTCTCTATCTATATACCTATATCTACATCTATATATTATAATTATATATATATATAATGGATGAAATAGATACATAAATAAAATACAGATAAATAAATAAAATGTTTTCTTAAGGTATTTCTTCAAGACTCATTTTTTGGTCACATTGAGCACCATAGGACTCAAGACTCAACTCTGGTGTAATTTTATTAATAGCCCAGGAAGTAGGTGATTATTTCAGTCTATATGATATACAGAGCCTTCTGGCCCTGGGAAAGGAGATGAAAAATATAAGCCATGCTAGTGTGGATTTAAGCTGAAAGGGAAGGTGGGCTTCAGGTTGATCTTTGAAAGCTGGTAGCATAGTGAAGAAGAATAAAGGACTTCAAGATTCTTCTGCCTAACTTCATACTGGCTCAGCTACATACATGCTGGGTAACCTTGGACTAATTATCAAATCTATTTTGTCTCAAGTTCTTGATCAATAAAGCAGAAAAATAAAATACCTACCTCATAAAGCTGTTTCAAGGATTAAAAATACAGAGGCACTATGGCTCTTAGCACACTGTAAGGCAAGTGGTAAACACTCCATAAAGGTCACTGAATGTTTTTGTTCATATAAGAATCAACAGAATGAGGCTAGTGCAGGTGTGTAAAATTGTTAGTGAAGAACGAGAAAATTATACATAAGTGACAGAAAGGAAACCAGACAGACAAATGATAAGAAAAGTAAAGAACTAAAGCTGTATTCTAAAGTGACTTCAAATTCATAAAAGTGTCTTTAAGAATGTGGAAGCCGTTGTCAGCTCTTGAGTGGGACAGGGCCACGCAGAGAAATAGAAGTTCATTCATTCATTTACGTGTGTTGAGAGTTCATTATGTATTAAGCATAAAGAGTAGTAGAAGCTAGTTGCGCAGGTAGGAAAATGGGCAGGTAGGAAAATTAGAAGTTTAGAGAGCTATAGGCTACAAAAACAGTTGGCTAAGACTTTATCCTCAAGCTTTTTAAACCTCTTAAATATCTTCTAAATGTATTCCTCCCCCCCCTCCTCCTCCTCCTCCTCCTCCTTCTTCTTCTTCTTCCTCCTCCTCCTCCTCCTCCTCCTCCTCTTCCTCCTTCTTATTCTTTTAATTTTGGGGCACTAGGAATTGAACCCAGAGAAGTTTACCTTTAATGTATACCCTCAGCTCTTTTTTATTTTTAATTTTGAATCAGGGTCTGGCTAGGTCACTGAGGGTCTCACTAAGTTGAGGCTGGCCTCAAACCTTCCATCCTCCTGTCTTAGCCTCCCAATTACTATGATTACAGCATGGTAAATATGTTTCTTCTAAAGAACCAGATAGCCAGGAAATTGGCCATAGGTGGCCACAAATCCAGAATGTCTCGATGCTTACTACAAGTTAGATTATAGTAACTTTGTTCATGTGTCATCAGATATCAATAATTACCAAGAGTAAACATCTTGATGAGTAAGTCATTCTGGCTAAAATATGCTGAGGAAGTAAGAGTAAAGATAAAGGAGAAAAGGATAAAGATTAAACTAGGTGTACTCTGTTGAGAGATGCAAGGAATGAGAGAAGTCAAAACAGGGTTAGTCACAAAGGAGAAAATTCAGGAGTTCACACTCTCATAGCAACATTGGAATGAAACATTATTTAAACATGGAAGGGAAGATTAAAATGAAAGGCACACAATGGAATTTTACTCAGCCACAAAAAAGAACAAAATGATGTCCTCTGCAGGAAAACAGATGGAACTAAAGAATATTATGGTAAGTGAGATTAGCCGGTCACAGAAAGTAAAGGGTCATATGTTTTCTGTCATATGTGGAAGCTAGGGAGAAACTGGGAAGCAAAAGGGACTTCAGACAAATGAGAAGAGTTCCCAGTAGATAGTGGAGGGGACTTGAGGAGGAAGGAACGGAGGGACAAAAAGGAGACCTGATGAAGGAAACAGTTCAAATAAACCATGTTCATATATGAGATTCTCAATATCAATTTCAATATGTACAAGGAGGGGAGGGAGCAGGGTGGGATCTGGAAGGTAACATACCAAGTGCTGTGCACATATGTCTCCATCACTCTGAACTACTTCATTATGATGTATAGTTACAATGAGCTAATAAAAGTATACTTAAAAAACAAATGCAACAAATAAAAGGAGGGTAACAGTTAAAAGATTGTTCCTTTTTCCTGGCACAATTAACAGCAAGACATGAATGTCCTCCTTTGCTATTTTGTTCTTGTCTCTTAGCTCAATGTATCATTTGGGCAAAGAAGCTAGAGTGTGAGATCACAAGACCAGAGATTGTGTTTATTCATTACACCTGGTATATTTACTAGAAACTCAATCTGATTAATGGATTTACCAAAAGGAAAACTTAACACAAAAACAAAAATCATTTTCACAATCTGCTATATATCCTTTATCATTATGAAGATAAGTATTGACATTGATTATGGGAAACCTGCCAAACTGCAACAATGAGAACTTTAGCTGTAATGCATAGTACATATACCTACGATCATTATATGGGAAATAAATGTGGGCAACATGTTTTCCAAATGCTGGGAAAGCAGAGGCAGGGTTCTTGTCAAGGTAGGACATGACCACTGAATTTGCTCTCATTTCTCCTTCTTGTTGATTCACAAACTTCCCAAGGCTACAATTTCACTAATGCTGGGTTTCACTCATAAACTAGGAAAGCCTAAGTGTTTTAGCCATTCCCTTTAATGGAAGCATACAGATAAGAGAGCATAGGTTCTTTTTGGAATTATGGCATAACCCTGATAATAAAGTCAGTGCCTTAACAAGAAGTTATCTTTGCATATCCATTGAAACCCTACATTGAAATAGCAGCTACACTCAGTGTTAGAAGATCAGAAGCCAAGATAAATGCAACAAGATAGTTTCCATTTTCTCCTGCCATGGATACTGTCACTTCCTGATATCCATATCCTGTGGACTCGTTTGGCCAATAAGATATCAACAAATACGATATAAGCAAAGGCTTACATGTTTAAGCTTGCTTTATCAGAACACTGCCAGCTGTCTGATGGAGAAATCTGGCTAACCTCCTTGGGGATAAGAGCTGCATTTGCATTCATATCTAACATACATTGTGAGATCATGTATAGCCAAGAAAATTTTAAGAAATAAACTTTTTTTGCTGTTTTAGCCCACTAAGTTTTGGGCAGGCTTGCTGGTTAGCAAAAAACAATTAATAGAAAAGTGGCTACCTCACTTATGGGGTACTATTTCACATTTTCAGCTGTTTAGACTGAGAACATGCAGTGGACACATGTGTCTTATCTTTTCCTGTAAATGCATAACCTTCCATAAATGTTTCAGTTGTTGTCCAAGTTATTGCTTTCTTTAAATAGGGCCATGAGGAAATTCAACAATATTTCAAGGATGTCCCAACCTCCACTCATTTGACATATTTGTCACAATCATTATTTTGTGTCACATATTCTCCTAGGCATTGTGAATACAATAATGAATGAGACTTTATATTGTATTTTGGGAGGCAGATATTTTAAACTGAACAAATATGTGAGTGAGATTATTTCAGATAATACTAGAAAATAATGAAGGGAATAAAAGCAAGTGACTATGTATAGGGCAACTGGGGAATAATCTCTGGAGAGCTAGAAAAGTTGGTGTGTCAGGGGAGATATTTTTGAAGAATTGGTCTTTGAATTTATATCTGAATAATGAAAAAGGAGCTAACCATGTAACTATCTGGTAGGTGAACATTTCATTAAGTGCTAACAATGAAAGAAGAAACCTGATAAACTAAGTTTGTAAAAAAATGAGAGGTTATTGTTACAGGTACAGAAGATGAGAATGAGCCAAATGTAGTGATGTAAGCCCACAATCCCAGTACTTGGAAGGCTGAGAGAGGAGAAGCAAGGGTTCAAGACCAGCCTCATCAATTTAAACTCCCAGCAACCTAGGGACACCCTGTTTCAAGTAAAAAAAAAAAAGAAATAAAAAGAGCTAGGATTATAGCTTGGAAGTAGAATGCCCCTGAATTCAATTGCCAGTACAAAAAAAAAATAATATATATATGTATATATATATGAGAATGATTAAAATGAGATAAAAAGAGATAGGGAATATAAGTTTATATGAGATTTTATCAGTCTATAAGCTATATAATAATTCTGTACATGAATATATTACACATGTCAGGGGGAGAGTGAGAATTTTTTGAGCATTTAATAAAATAGGGACCTGGAAAACATTATGTTAAGTGAGATTAGCCAGTCACAGAATGTGAAGTGTTATATTTTTCTCTCATATGTGAAAGCTAGGGAGTAATAGGGATATAAGAGGGACTTTAGATAATGGAGAGGAAACTCCAGTGGAGCCATGGAGGGGGTCTAGGGGAGGATGGCGGTGGGGAGGGGAGAATTAATGAAGGAGACACTTCCATTGATGTTATGTACATATACAAAGTGATCAATGCCAATCTTAATATCACGTACCAGGGAAGGGAGGGAGTGGAGGGAGCTGGATGAAAGCCCACCAAGTTCTGTGTACATGTATGTTCCTATCACTCTGAACTACATTATGATGTGAGATTATAATGCACCAATAAAAGTGACTTAAAATAAAATAAAGTCCTAATTAGGAAGAAAACTAATAAAAAAAAGTAGGATGAGAAAGAACACATGAATTTCACTTATTGAACTATCATCACCCACCAGCCAATGTGTATAGGCCCCACACAAGTTATCTCATGCATATATGACAATGACACCATAAGATAGTATTATTGCCCTTATTTTACAGTTGAGAAAACTCAGATATAAAGAGTGTAAGCAAATTTTCTGAAGTCCCATGTTCAGTTCCAAATCCATTTTTCAAAACTGGGTTTATCTGGCTTAACTCATACATGAATAATAGCATATCCTTTTATACTTGTTGTAAATATTTTAATTTGTTCCCTTCTGGAAGAGTTCCCAAGCACCATAAGTCACCAAATGTTGATGTGGTTGTGATATGACTTTAGGGAACACAGTGATATCACAGGCATGTTTTATGTCAATTACAACAAAGGTGTGAGGAACAACATATCAAACTCCGAGGTGTAATGACAGAACACATGGCCCTATTAATATGCTGCACCCTGCCAGTTACCTAACAGAGTCGACTGACCCAATGTAGCCATGATCCCAAACTACCTCTGGCTCTTTCAACAACACAGTAATGAAGGAAGCCCAAGTTAACCCAATCTACATTACTCTATTTTTGACCACTTTTTTCATAACCACAATTTGATAATAAAGATATTTTGAGTTCTCTGAATAGTAAATGCCACAAGTAGATTTAAAAAGTCCTTCAACAACTAACTAGAAGACTGAGTTTCTTATCTCACATTTTAAACACTATATAAATATCAACAGGAACCACTTAGAAAAGGGAATATTGAGTGACAGGAGTTAGCTATGAGCTTTATTTAGTAGTAGTAGTAGTAGTAGTGCTGGGGATTGAACCCATGATTTATACCCCTAGCCCTATTTTATTTTTATTTTGAAATAGGATCTCGCTAAGTTAACATACACTTGCCTCAAATCTATGATCCTCCTATCTCAGCCTCTAATTATGAGCTTTATAAAAAGTTTTATTGTTGTTGTTTTGGTACTGGGGATTGAACCCAGGGGCATTCTACCTCACTCCAACCCTTTATATTTTTTATTTTGAAACAGGGTCTTGCTAGTTGCTGAAGATCTAGCTAAGTTGCTGAGCCTGGCCTCAAACCTGCAATCCTTCTGTCTCAGTCTCCCAACTACTGGGAATACAGCATGCACTACAATGTCCTGCTTCTAAAGAATATTTGATTTAAATCTGCCAACATGGTGAGATTAAAGATGGTGAAATACATGGAGACACCATGTTTCAGGCACTCCAACACTCAGAACTCAACCAGCAGAAAGACTACTTCTTGGCAAGGGAAGAAAAGCAGCCAAAACTCAACAGAACAATGACAGTTAAAACAAGGTAGAATTGGAGGCAGCAGA
Organism: Glis glis; assembly: GCA_004027185.1. NCBI lineage: Eukaryota > Metazoa > Chordata > Mammalia > Rodentia > Gliridae > Glis > Glis glis. The sequence continues at coordinate 29,386 of PVJS01011889.1, forward strand.
GAGAGCAGAGGACTATAAAGAGCTCCAAGAGTCTTCTCTTGAGCAGAGAGAAGTAGTGGTGCCATCTTGGCCAGGCCATGCCAGGGCTGGTGGCTGCCAGGATCAGCAGCTCCCAGAGACCAACACCAGGAAAGAAGCAGCAGATTCTTGTGAAGCCAGCAACTACAGATCATCATCAAAAGAAGTCGAATTTTCTCTCCATGTGCAATAAGACCCGATTACCCAGATGGCCTAGCTAGATCCTGGCACTCATCAAGACTGTGAGTTAACAAGCTGTCCCAGTGGGAGACAGCCCTGTGCTGCCACAGAGACTAACATTGCAATGAGAAGACTCACGGGGTCTGTGCATTTGCAAATCACCCCATGGAGGGTGGGTTGGGGCTATAGTTGGACACAGCAGAAATGTGAATTAGTAGACAGCTCCTAGGGACATTTCCAGAGGAGGGACCTAGAGTTGGCATTTCGCTGCACCCTTGCAGGGTCTCCAGAAATCACCACAGGACAGCCAGCCATGATGTCTATGGGGTGAAATAACTCAGCCTACAGTGTTGCAGGCTCTCAAAGCTATAAACTCCTTCCTGGCTGTGTGTGGGTGCTACAAGCACCAACACTAGAGGCCAACAAGGGCTCATGTTATTGCAGCTGCCCAGAACAGCAGTGGTGTCCCTGGGGCTAAAGCAGGGAGGACAGGGGCTGGCAGGGGTTCACATGATCACAGATACAGACTGGTAACTCAACACTCTCTATGCCAGCAGAACTTGTGCCTGGCATGCATGCATGACAGTGACTGACAGTGCTTCACATAATTGTAACCAGCAGATTAGTGGTGGTATCCTAGGGCCATCATAGCTCAATGAGCTGGGCCACAGGCTTGGGGCATAGCAATCCCTGGCCCTGCTACACTTAGGCCCACTGGCCACAGAGGCCAGAGATCAGCACTCTGCAGTTTCACAAGTTCACAATCAACAGAGCAGTGGTGGTGTCTGTGGGGCATTAAATCCCAACAAGCAGGCTGTAGGCTCTGAACAGAACATAGTTTCTGACCCTATGGAGTTTGGGCCTGGAAAGCATGGTGGCCTGCAACCAATTAGAGACTCCTGTTTGCCTTCACTAAGAAATATATCTAGTTAAAGAGGATCTGGGAGACAAACTCAAAAGTTTGATTATATGAGACAGATTTGTAGAGGCAAATATATACCCCCAGCAAAGATCTTATTATAAAGGGATAATAGACACAGGACTCATATAAAAAGAGGAAGAAGATGCCAAGACAATGGAAATGCAAATCTGAGAACTGAAAACATGATAATGAAGAACAGTGAGGAAACAATAAACTCCCACAACTCAACAACAAGGAAGATTACCAATACTGACATGCAGGAAATGCCAGAAGGAGAATTCTGAATTTTGATCTTCAGTATGATCAAAAGCCTCAAGGAAAGTGTACAGGAAATGAAAGAGCATATCGATAGAGAAACTGAGGCCCTAAGTAAGAACCAAAAAGAGGCTTTGAGCGAAATGAAGAAGTCAATAAATTAATTAAAGACCACAATAGAAACTACCTCTGGCAGGTAGACCACATAAAAAACAGAGTATAACTCATGAAAGACAGTTCATTCAAAGCTGAAAACACAGTAAACAATATAAAGAAGACAATACAACACCACCTAAAAATCCAAGGATAATACGAAATGACCTACCTTATGGATAATAGGCATTGAAGAAGGTCTAGAAGCACAAACTAAGGGTATCAGAAACCTCTTCAGAGAAATAATACCAGAAAATTACCCAAACATAGAAAAATACTTGGACATCTATGTATAAGAGACATTCAGAACACCAACAAGACAAGATCAATGAAGGACTTCACCACACTATGTAATAATAAAAATGACTAACATAGAGGCCAAGGGAAGAATCTTAAAAGCAGTGAGAACAAAAGAATGGGTGACATTCAGGGGCAAAACAATAAAAATCACTCCAGAATTCTCAACCCAAGTCATGAAAGCCAAAAGGAGCTGGTATGATATACTCCAGACCCTGGAAGAAAACAACTTTCAACCAAGATTGCTATATCCAGCAAAAATATCATTCAAAATTGATGGAGAAATAAAAATGTTCCAAAACAAACAGAAACTTAAAGAATTCATGACTACCAAGCCAGCACTAAAGAAAATACTTAAAGAAATAAAACACACACACAAAAAAAGAAAAGATAGTCTTTTCAACAAATAGTGTTGGTAAAACTGTTATCCAGTTGTAGAAAAATAGAAACTAAATCCTTACCTCTCACCCTACACAGGAGTCAACTTGAGATGGATCAAAGACCTGGAAATTAGACCAGAGACTTTGACGCTATTAGAGGAGGGCATAGGTCCAACATTCCAACATATAGGCACAGGTAGAAACTTCCTCAACAAGACCCCCATAGCTCAGGAAATTAAAACAAGAATTAATAAATGGAATGACATTAAACTAAAAAGCTTCTCTTCATCAAAGGAAATCAAGAGTCTAAAGAGAAAGCCTACAGAAATGGAGAAGATCTTTGCCAGATATCCCTCTGATAGAGGACTAATATCTAGACTATACAAAGAACTTAAAAAACTTTACACTAAAAAACAACCCATTCAAGAAATGAGCAATTGAACTAAATAGATACTTCACAAAAGAAGAGATACAAATAGCCAATAAATACATGAAAAATGTTCAACATCATTAGCAATCAGGGAGATGCAAATCAAAACTACACTGAGATTCCATCTAACTCCAATAAGAATGGCAATCAATAACTCAAAAACAATAAATGTTGGTGAGGATTAGGGAATTAGAACTCTTGTACACTGTTGGTGGGATTGCAAATTAGTTCAGCCACTATGGAGATCAGTGTGGAGATTCCTCAGAAAACTGGGAATAGATCCACCATATGATCCAGCTATAACACTCCTGGCTATCTTTCCAAAGGGGCTGAAATCAGAGAACTACGTTAATATATGCATATCCATGTTCATAGCAGCACGATAGACAGTAGCCAAATTATGGAACCAACCGAGGTATCCATCAACAGATGAATGGATTACAAAATCATGGGATATCCACACAATGAAATTCTACTCGGCAATAAAGAAGAACAAAATTATGTCATTTGCGGAAAATGGAAGGAGCTGGAGAACATTATGTTAAATAAGACTAGCCAGTCACAGAAAGTGAAGGGTCATATGTTTTCTCTAATATGCAGAAGCTAGGAAGTAATTGGGATACCAGAGGGACTCCAGATAATGGAGGAGAAACCTCAGTGGATCCAGGGAGGTAGTCTAGGGGAAGGGGAGGGCAAAGAGTGAGGACCATTGAAGAAATTACTACCATTGGCATTGTATACATATGTGAAAATACCAATGTCAATCTCAGTACTCTGTATGGGGAGGTGGGGATGGGGAGGAAATGGGGGAGAGTACCAAGTGCTGTATGCATGTATGTCACTGTAAACATGATTTACATTATGATGTGAGACTAAAATAAACCAATAAAAACATATTAAAGATAAATCTGCCAATACACTATGAGGAAATCATTATTCATAACATAAGTAATTTACAGTCAGCAATGTTAACTGATTCAAAATCAAAAGTTATGAAGATGATAATCAAGAAGGCATCTAAGTTTCACTGAATGCAAATCATATGAGTTTTCCTTTGTGTCACTTCACAGAATAAGATATATCAGAACATAAAGTAGAAATCTTTCTCACCATGCTTTTGTTATCTTGGTAAGAACAAAAAACCATATTTTGTTTTTAAGACAACAGTATGTGATGATAATTTAAAGCAATATTTGGAAGACCAGACTAATAATTTAGCCTCAGTTCCAAATTCATTCTTTATGCTGGCTTACTGAAAAAGGATTGGGGCCCTTTAATAGTTTGCCCTTTACCAGCTAGCGCAGTGTTTAAGCTTTGTCAGTAGAGGGCGATAGAGAAACTTGAAGGAAAAGGGTTTTCTCTCTGGTTCTGGAGTATTCACTAGGAAAGCCCTGCTGAGCTTGGTTTCTTGGCACCAGGCTCTTTCAGTGTAGGGGAATTTTCCAGCCTCAGGCTCCCACACCTTCTCTGGCACCCCAAACTCCACCAGGGTGTAGCAGCCAGCAACACTCAGTCTCCAGAAGTGTTCCTAGGCTTTTTCAAAGGACTTTGTTGCCCAGCATCTTTGGTGAGACATCTTCCTGTGAGCACTTTTTGTAGTATCCAAGAGGGCTGGTTTCCAGCAAGTCCTGGGGACGTGACACCCCAGCAACTTCTCTGTCACCAGTTGAACCACAGCTGTGCCCTCTACAGCTAGGTCTTCATCTCAGTCCCAGGGCAAGGTGGGGAGGTTCCTCTTCCTATGGATAATTTCTGCTTTGTATATCTGCTCTACTGTATTCTCTAAAGTTCTCCCTACTTTTCACTAGTCAGTCTCTCATTATTACAATCCCCTGTTGTAGTCAATAATTCTTTATATTAAACTTGCCTGTTGACATTCCTATATGCTCTGTCTGTACTGATATGATTCATACTAATGGAGAGACCAACATATTCTTTTAATAAAAATTGGAATTTCAGTTTGGCTTTAAATTCTCTTTCTAAGTATGTACATTACTATTATGTTGTTTTGAGAGTCATATTAATCCTTTCATTCAATCATCAAGTATTTATTGTGTATATTCTAAGTACTGCTGATAAAAGGTAACTAGGGTATTCTTCTAAGCTCAAATAAGGGTTTAGACCTACCCCCAAATAACAATTATGTATAATGATAAGTACTGAAGAAAAGGCATGCACATTGCTATGCATCTCAGTGATTCAAGTTTTATAGCTGACTTGTTTAAACAAATCACTCATGGGACATTAGAAGAGGTCTGAAGTAGTGGAAAAGTTCTGAAGTTGGTGAAAAATATCTGGGTTCTAGCTCCTTACTGTATGAATTTAAATTAAAATTAGTGTCATTGTGCTGGCTCTGATAAAATACTGAGAAAACTAAATGCAATGTAATATCATTCATACCACAAACAAGCTACTTGCCATTAGCATCTGGCTACATATTCTGTAAATATTTAGAAACTTACCCTTCTCAGTTAACATTACAGATTTGTAAAATTCAAATGAAAAATAATGATGCTATATTTGAAAACACTTTGTGCATCATAAAGTACTATACATGGAAAGACATATTCTTTATTTAATTAAAAAATAAATGCAGTTAGCCTATGGTAGCAGGAAAGAAAAAGGTAGGGGACCCAGGAAAGCAAGAATCACCTGAATAACCTAGAAACTGCTGCATGATGAGCTGAAGTGTCAGTAAAGAGAAGTTAGGGACTTTGTTTAAAGGAACACAGAAGTATGACTTTAAGGAGAGGACAGAGATGGGAGTGGCCAGGGAAGACTGTAGCAACAGACAGCTCAACCTGGTTTTTGGCAATAAGTGATGGGTGACTGAAAACAAGGGCTCTGAAGAAAGCACAAGGCAGAGGCAGAAATAGTGCCAAGATCTGCAAATAACAGCTGCAGCTGCAAACTCATGCACTGTGTGGAAAAGACTGCACATCACATGTCAGTCTCGCAAACACATGTGCACTGGCTGCTACCATCACTAGTTCTAGCCTTAACATGCATCGATGGAGCACATACATGCTTCTTAGTATGCACCAATCACATATTTTTAAAGTTTTTAAAGTGACTTAATTAATATTTAACATTCTGGATAGATTTAATAATTCTGTCAGTATATTTTGGGAATCAGGAGACATGTTTCTTGTTTAAATGAATTCATTATTTAACCCTGTTTCTCTACTTTTGGTGAGAACATGAGCATTAATTTGCAGATGATCTGATTATTCACATATATAAATGAATGTTTATGTATATAATATGCATATGTTGGTTGAGTCAATCAATAAATGGTCTTTGTGTGTATTTGTTTAAACAAAATAAAAGTTCCATAAACACAAAGACAGTATATCATTTTTAAATTCAGCAGATATTTTCATGAATCTATGTAATTTTCTACTAAAGCTACAGAATAAAGATGAATTTCTTGAATAATAAAAGGTAATGCTTTAAAAAAATAAACAGTATTAGTTGTTACTCCTCTCTATATGCCTTCCTGCTACATTCAACATTCCTGATACTCAACCATTGACATTCCACTCCCTCTCCCAGCTCTTTTTGGCTTATAATACATGGCCTTTGATGTTGACTTTCTGGTTTTCCTAGACACAGACGCTGAAACAGTACTTCCATTGTAATTATTGCTAGGTTCAATTGTAGACTGAAAAGAGGAAGAGAAAAAACTAAAGGACGCGATGAATGAGGAAAAGCAAAGCTAGGAGTTGATTCATCAAGTTAGCCACAGGTTAACATAGTACATCTGAGTGCTCGGCCCCACTGAGGTCTCTGTGCAGATTTCTCCAGAACTTCTTCATCTTATAGCACCACATCAGCAAGGATTGGAGGGTGCATGCTATCCTGTTTTCTATCTCTCATTGCTAAAACTATGTTCCATAGGGAAATTAAATTGTCCATACTTCCATAATATGTGGCTCTGCTCTCCGAAACTGAGGTGAGGCTGTACCTAAGGCCAGCATTCACTTTGGGGGTGGCAGAAATAGCAAGTTATATTAGGAAATGAGTCAGTGGTGGTGATGGCCAAGAACTCTTCACTGAACTAGTAGACAAAGGCCTGGAGATGAGGAGATCTGACACCTGGGGCAAGAGAGGGGAAAACTGCATACATTTGGTCCAATTCAAATGTCTACTCTGTGTGTACCTTGTCTCTATGGGAATCTCGCCCACATCTGAGGTTTTGACCACCATGTCTACACAAGAATAAAACAAATAACAGTAGCATGAATAATTATTGCAAATCAATGTCTTTAACTTTAAATCTTCAAACTGCTTGGACTCCCTACCTGAGTAGTTTATAAACTCCTTAAATTTCACCGTGTTTGATATCCCAATCTCTGGAATGGGTACAATAACACTCTCAGAAATACTTTCAATGTTAAATGACTGTTGATATTAACTAAAGTTGTAAATACTAAATGAGATAACAAATAAAATGCCAGGCAAGGCACACAGTATGTACACACAAATAAGATGATGGTTTCCTGCACTTTCAATTTTTCTTCTTCTTTGGAATATGCTAAAAATATATGAAATCTCTCCTAGATCATATAGATAAATTCCCATATAAAAACCAAGAAAAAATATATTGGAGAGAAAAAATAAAAAGGTCTAGTGATAAGTGTTTTATTTTTTGTTCAACTTTAAAGAGTAGAAATTTTTAAAAATAGTCTTTCTCTTAAAGATACAGGGAATGGTGATATTGAGCAAGGTATTATGGTATTTTCATGACTAACATATTTTAAAAAGTTGATGAAATACTCTGGTAGAGATTTCAAGCAGTTTGAAAATTTTAAGTTAAAGACATTGGTTTGCAGTAAAGGATTAAATATGATTAAAAACTGAGAAGTACATTCCTGAAACATTTTGTTCAAACTTATGTAATTATTTCCAGTTTTAAAGCATTCTATTTCCTTTATTATTATTTTCTGGGCTGTCTTTGCAGCCTAAAAAGTTATTTGAATGAGTGAATTCATTATCTCATTTCTTAACATATATTAGGACAAATATCAGTTATTAGAATGGCAAAAAATAATCCAAATATATGAGCATCACAACATAAATGAATAAACTCTCTAAGAAAGCAAAGAACATCAGTCTATATAGAGATACATAGGTTGGTACATATTTCCAACCCATCTGACATCAGGCTAATTAGTTTGCCTTGCTTGAGCCAAATGAATGAGAAAGTCTATGGCACCTGAGCCAAAGCTTTAAAAATTATCACCTTATACTGCCAGGGCTCTTTCCCTCTGACATGAATGTTACTCTTCAAGATGGACTCAAATGGGAATCCAAGATGGTGAGCAAGGGAGATAACGTGTTATGATCTAAGACTTGGATCTCAATCGCCATGAAAGCAACCTCCCCACAGGAGAAGAAAAGCAACAAAAACTTGAAGTAAACAATGAAAAGTTTGAAATGCGATGGAATCAAAGCCAGAAGACAAAACAGAGGAAAGTAGAAAGTTCCAGGCACCTTACCTAAGGAATGGCGACGGTGCCATATTGGCTGGACCATGCTGACTGCTACCAGCATTGCGGCTTCCACATGCCACGGGCAGAGCAGAGAAGCCAGAGACCTGTTGTAAGTTCAGCAGCTGCAGGTCAGCAGAAATGAAAGCAAGCAGTGGCTCACTCCACACTCAAGACACCAAACGGCAGCAGCGACAGCGGATGCAGTGGCGCCATCTTGGCAGGACTTTACCAGAGGCTACCAGCATTGTGGCTTCTATACATGACCACTGGAGATGCCAGCGACCTGCTGTGAATCCAGCAGCTGCAGAATAGTAGCAGTGAAGGTGAGCAGCGACTCGCTCCACACATGACACAGACCCGAATTGCTGCATTGGCAAAAGCGTCAGCTTTTTTTTTCAGTAAAGGCTAATCACCTTTAAGGCTCACCTAGTAACAACTATCTACCTCCAGGATAACAAACTATAAAGGGAGAGGGATTAGACATAGGATACCTACAGTGTGAGAGAGAACTACCAAAAGCAATAAAGGTATAATCATAAGAAAACTGGAATCATGAAAAGGAAGAATAGCAAAGAAACAATGAGCCCCCACAATCCACAGCAACAGAACCAGCCAACTCAGAAGTGCAAATATTGCCAGAAGGAAAATTCAGAACTTCAATAGAGGAAATGATACAGGATTTCTGAAAAGAATTCAGAGAGAGCCTACAAGGAATGAAGGATCAAATACGCAAAGAATCCGACACCCTGAACAGAAATCAAAATAAGCTCTGAAGGAAGTGAAGGATGCAATAATTGAAATGAAGGTATCAATACAGACCATCAACAATAGACTAGACCACATGGAAAACAGAATCTCACTCTTAGAAGATGACCTTTCCAAAAATGAACACATAGTATATAAATTAGAAAAAACAATTTGACAGCATGAATTGGACATGAAGAGATCTCAGCCAGTCTTAAAAGAGCAAACCTAAGAATAATGGGCATAGAGAGGGATTAGAAGCTGAAATTAAAGGAATCAATAATCTATTCAGAGAAGTAATATTAAAAATTTTCCAAACATAGAAAGGGAGGTTGATACACAGGTACTGGAAACATATAGAACCCCCAATAGACAGGATCAGAGAAGAGGTTCACCACACCACATAATAATCAAACTAACTAATGCAGAAGCCAAGGAGAGAATCTTAAAGGCAATGAGAGTAAAAAAGCAAGTAACATTCACAGGCAAACCAATAAGAATCACTCCTGACCTTCCAAACCAAGTCATGAAAGCCAGGAAGGCCTGGAGTGACATATTCCAAACTCTGAAAGAAAACAACTACCAGCCAAGGTTTGTGTACCCAGAAAAGATATCTATCAAATTTAATGGAGAAATAAAAACCTTCCATGACAAACAGAAGCTGAAAGCCTTTATGTCTTCCAAACCAGCACTAGAGAAAATGCTCAAAGAGATTAATTACAAAGAAGAAAAAATAAGGAAACACCAGAACCAGAGAAACAGTGATTTCCATCAAACAAACAACTAGGCAAAGAACAAACACTACCTCAAACAGAAATTAAATCTCAAAGTGTTAGGAATGAAAACCCATCTCTCAATAATCATGCTGAATATAAATGGCCTCAACTCCCCAATCAAAAGACATAAAGTGGCAAAATGGATTAAAAATCACAATCCATCTATATGCTGCCTGCAAGAAACACACCTTACAAGTAAAGATAAGCACAAAATAAAGGTGAGTTCCCTTTAAAAACAGGAACAAGACAAGGATGTTCGCTGTCACCACTCCTATTCAATATAGTACTTGAGACTCCAGCCAGAGCAATAAGGCAAGAGAAGGAAATGAAAGGAGTACAAATAGAAAAAGAGGAACTGAAACTATCTCTATTTGCAGATGACATGGTATTATACTTAGAAGATCCAACAAACTCAACTAAAAGGCTGATAGAACTGATCAACAAATTCAGCAGTGTCTGGATACAAAATCAGGCTTAAAAAATCAGAAGCTCTTCTGTATGCCAACAATAAATCCACTGAAAAAGAAATCCAGAAGACATTTCCACTCACGATATCCCCCAAAACATTAAAATACTTGGGAATAAACCAGACCAAGGAGATAAAAAGACCTCTACAAGGAAAACTATAAAACATTGAAAAAAGAAATTGAAGAAGATCTTAGAAGATGGAAAGATCTCCCATGCTCTTGGGTAGGCAGAATAAATATCATTAAAATGGCCATTCTTCCAAAAGTGATCTACAGATTCAATGCAATGTCCATTAAATTACCAAAGTCATTCTTCACTGACATAGAAAAATCTTTCTTTAAATTCATTTGGAACAACAAAAAACCCAGAATAGCCAAAGTAGTTGTCAGCAACAAGAACCATGCAGAAAGCATCACAATACCTGACTTCAAACTATACTACAAAGCCATAGTAATAAAAACAGCATGGTATTGGCACAAAAGCAAGACACATAGACCAATGGAGCAGAATAGAAGACTCCAAAACAAATCCACACACCTACAGCCAATTGATTTTTGACAAAGGGGCTAAAAACACCCACTGGAAAAAAAGATAGCCTCTTCAACAAATGGTGCTGGCAAATCTGGTTAACCATATGCAGAAAAATAGAAATAAACCACACTTTCTTACCTTATACAAGAGTCAATTCAAGATGGATCAAAACCTAGAAATCAGTCCAGAGACCTTGCACCTACTCAAAGAGGGCATAAGCCCAACACTTCAACACATAGCCACAGGTAAAGACTTCCTCAACAAGACCCCAAAGACACAGGAAACTAAAATGAGGATCAATATGTGGGATTGCATTAAACTAAAGAGCTTTTGTGCAGCAAAGGAAACAATCAAGAACCTCAACAGAGAGCCGACAGAATGGGATAAGATTTTTGCCAGCTACTTCTCTGATAGAGGACTAATATTTATAATATACAGAGAACCTAAAAATATCACCACTAAAAAAACAAATAATCCAATTGAAAAATGGGCAAGTGAACTAAATAGACCCTTCACAGAAGAAGAAATACAAATGGCCAATAAATGTATGAAAAAATGTTCAACATCATTAGCAATCAGAGATGCAAATCAAAACTACCCTGAGATTTCACCTAACCCCAATTAGAATGAAAATCATTAAAAACACAAACAAGAACAAATGCTGGCGAGGATGTGGAGAAGCAGGAACTCTACTACACTATTGGTGGGATTGCAAATTAGTGCACCCACTTTGGAAAGCAGTGTGGAGGATCCTCAGAAGAATGGGAATGAACCTACCATATGACCCAGCAATACTACATCTAGCCATGTACCCAAAAGAACTGAAACTAAACTACAGGACTAATGCATGTATATCTATGTTTATAGCTGCACAATTCACAATTGCCAAACTTTGGAACCAGCTAAGGTGTCCATTGACAGAGGAATGGATCACAAAACTATGGGATATGTACACAATGGAATTTTATGCAGCCATAAAGAAGAACAAAATTACATCATTTGCAGGGAAATGGAGGGAACTGGAGAACATTATGCTAAGTGAGATTAGTCAATCACAAAGACTGAAAAGTCAGATGCTCTCCCTAATATGTGGAAGCTAGGGAGAATGGGACTTAGAAGGAACTCCAAAGAAGGGGAAAACTTTAGTTGAGCAAAGAAGGCTACCTAACTGAGGGAGATGGGAGGGGGAAGAGGGAAATACACTAATGCACATGATGTATATAAACAAACTTATCAGAGTCGATCACTATGCTGAGCATGGGAAGGAGGGGAGGTGCTGGGCCCTCTACCCAGTGCCATGAAAGTGCCTGGTGGACTGGCAGAAGCCTGCTCTAGAGTACCGGGCTTCTCCCACGTGGCAGCGATTCAGCATATTAATGGCAAAGATGGCGCTGGTGAATTCCTCAGAGGGAGGTCCCGCTGAAAGCCCCACCTAGCCTCAGGAAGGCTGTGATAGGTAGTTACCTCCTTCCGTACTCACAGATGACAGGTGCCTCTACCTATGATAGATCACAGGGAGGCGTGGTGCCACACCCTACTGATTGCGAATTTCCTGTATTGCCTCTACTATAAAAGAGAGATTTGGCCTTCTAATAAACGAGATCATGCAAGACATGCCTCCCGGTCCGTGGTGCGTGTTTTCGGGCCGTCGGCTTGTGCCCCCCCTTCAGCATCGCATCAGACCCTCGGGCTGGTCCTGAGAGACTGATGCCCCGACAGGGAGGGGAAGGGAATGAGGTGGGATTTGAGGGAGGGCTAAATGAGCAATGCGTGCATGCATGCTTCTGATACCCTGACACTTACCAAAATGTATAACTACAATGCACTAATAAATCTAATAAAATAAAAAAGATGGACTCAAATATGAAAATGTCATATAGAACAGAGTCTTGTAGCAAGACCAACCACAGTTGTTTATAGTTACTAAGTATTATGATTAAGAAATAAAATTTTTTTAAAGTAATAGATTGTTATTGTGACATATACTGCAGATATCACTGGGATGGAAACTGGTGTAGAGGAATAGGGTACTATTTTAATAAAAGTTAAAAGATTAAGCATTAGCTTTCACAGTTAGGTGGCACGGAGTGAAGGAACAACTATAGAAGCTGGGGGAAACACTTGTTAAAACTATTCCCTCTAATAATGTAGACAAGATAATAGATCATTTGACCTTTTTGCCTTGAGAAGAGTTGGGAAACAGAATGCTACTGGCATACTTGGTTGCTATTATTTGCATTTGACCAAGTGTTAAGAAAAAGAAATTAGTATAGAAAAGTGTAGGCTGACTTGAAAATATAGGTGAAAGAGAAAGGAAGAATCCAGAATTTCTGAAGAAAAAATATGCAACTATTTCTCATTTCCAATCTGAAAGAGTTTGTAAACACAAAAGCTTAAGAAGTCTGACAAAAGATTAAATCAATGGTGTGTTTGTCAAATCTTTTGTTAAAAATATTATAATAAGCCGGGCGTGGTGGCGCACGCTTGTAATTCCAGTACTTTGGGAGGTGGAGACCGGAGGATCCGGGTTCGAGGCCAGCCTCAGCTCTCTCTCTCTCTCTCTCTTCCTGTCTCTCTCTCTCTCTCTAACTAGTGAGGCCCTCTGCAACTTTGTGAGACCCGGGTTCAAAATAAAGTGTAAAAAAATAGGGCCGGGGGTGTAGCTCAGAGGAAGAATGCCCCTGGGTTCAATCCCTGGTACCACAAAAAAAATATTATAATAATACATAATAAATCTCCTATTCATTTAAAATTTTAAAAACATACTTCTGAATTAAATTGATAAAGAAATTATAATGGATATTGGAAGATACTTAGCTTTAAATTATAGTAAAGATATTGGTTATAACTTGTGCCATGCAAGAACATTTATATCCTTAAATGATGTACACTAGAACTTTTTTAAAAACAACTGAAAGAGCAATAGCTAAGTATACTTAGCAGAAAGCTGAAATGATGAGTTAAGTGTAATTTATATACTTAGCATTGTTCATTAACCTGAATAAATGAATGGAGAAAAAAGATATTAGAAGAAATTAATAAATCAAAAATAGATATAATTGAGAATACACAAACAAAAAGTAATTCTTTGAAATGTCATATTCTTGGAAATTGAAATTACTAATTACTAGTTCTTTGAAATTGATAGGGTTCAGAATGTACTACCCCAAAATATGGCAACTTTGCTGTATTAGTTGGCATTTTCACAGCCATAATGTAAAAGACTTGACCATGTAACTTAGAGGAAGATTTATTAGATCACTGTTTCTGGGTTCAGTTCATGTGAGGCTGGGGACTGTGGATCTCTGGCACTGTGGATCTCTGCCCTGGCACAGCAACAGAAAGTGGAGAGAGCGAGAGCACAAGGCTTTGCTCCTCATATAATGGAAGCCAGAAGCAAGGGAGAGGGAAGGTCCCAAGGCTGCACCCCCAGGGACCCACCTTCTCCAGCCACACCCTACTGGCCTAGACACCACCCAGATAAATCATTACAATGAATTCATCCACTGTTGGGATTATAACCCTCATGATTCAATTATATCAACCCCAAACACCAATTTATAAGTTCTTCAAGGGACCATCCCGTATGTAACTATAACATTCCACACTTGGCCCATAGAAGAGCTCAAGCCCATTTTAGAATGCAAAAGACATTTAGTCCTCTCCAAGAGTTCCCACAGTCTTAGCAGTTTCAGCATTGCTGAAAAGTCCCAAAGTCCAAACTCTCCTTTGAGACTCAAAGTGAACTTTTATTGGCCCCTGTAAAAGAAAATGAATATCAAAATAAAAAGCAAGTTACATGCATCTAATATACAATGGCAAAGAGTAAACATTTGCATTCCTGAAGGGAGGAATAGGAGTATAGAAAGAAGGAATGGGAAAACAAATATCAAAACAATAATGAAATCTAATGGGGCAAGTGTTTAATCCTGGGGCTCCATTTCTGACATTTGGGGCACGTGGTGAAGAGAAGTAATCTTCAGGGGGCCTGGGCAGCCCTGTCCCTGTGGCCTGGTGGGTTGCAGTGGGCAGTGTACTGGTTCTTCCAGCCTGGCTTCATGGATCACAGCTTTCAGCCTTTCCTCCCAGTCATTCCATGTTTCTGGCATTTTTGAATCTCAGGATTTTTTCTTGAAACTTTGGCTTCACTTTCACAGCTTCAAAAAGTGCCCCATTTGGGCCTGCTTGCAGGTATTCTGACCTTTCCACACATTGCCTGGCTTCCCAGGCCTTCATTTGAAATCTGGGGGGAAGCCTCCATGGCCCCCCTTTTCTAGCAAAGTCAGCATTATGTGGCCTCCAAGATGGGCTGAAAACAGATAAGGTAGCCACGCCCTCCTTAATCATTGCCACTGGGGCCTTTTAATCACAGTCCCTGGGCCTGTGATTGGGCCAGCCAATCACAGTGAGGCCTGAAAACCAGGGGTACAGTGAAGGACACTGCAGGAAACAGGGAGCGCTCCGAAAGAGAAAAGGGTGCGGTGAAAAAAGAAAAAGATAAAATGTTGGGAGAAGTGTAATATAACATAGAGAAATAATGTTGGGAAAAGCATAATATAGAAAAGAGATATCAGGAGAAGTGTAATATAGAAAAATAGAATTAGAGCCGGGCATGGTGGCACACGCTTGTAATCCCAGTACTTTGGGAGGTGGAGACCGGAGGATCCAGGTTCATGGCCAGCCTCAACTCTCTCTCTCTCTCTCTCTCTCTCTCTCTACCTAGTGAGGCCCTCCACAACTTCGTGAGACCTGGTTTCAAAATAAAGTATAAAAAAATAGGGCCGGGTGTGTAGCCCGGAGGTAGAACGCCCCTGGGTTCAATCCCC